>BMAO01009567.1:0-39261 GCA_019973975.1 Trichonephila clavata | reverse complement strand
TCTGCCCAGATCAGAAATAAATTGTGTGACCAGAAAGGAACAGTTTGCAATCGTAAAAGCCTTAGAGCACTTCCATCCTTACCTCTACGGTCGATGATTCCTGCTTCGAACAGATCATGGATCATTGACCTGGCAACTGAATTTTAAAAATCCAGAAGGCCAAATAGCCAGGTGGGTACAAATGCTACAGGAATATGACGTAGAAATTCGCCATAGAAAAGGATCAGCACACGGAAATGCAGACGCCCTTTCGAGAACACCCTGTCCTGACAGCTGCAAATATTGCTCGAGAGTTGAAAAGAAATTTGGCATTATAGATCCTGGTCCATCCAGCTACAACGCCATCAACATCAGAATCAGATTCCTGAAGTGACGAGAATGTTCGGAAAGATCAACTGGCTGTACCTTAGATAAAACCAATTATAGAATTCAAAGAGTCATCTGATGGAAAGCCCAGTTAGCAAGACATCGCTATTTCCATCCTAGAACGAAGCGTTACTGGGCTCTTTCAGACTCTCTCTGTCTAAGGAATGGTGTCTTACATCGTAAATGGGAGTTCAGACGACGGAAAATCATTCAGATGGCAGTTAATACTCCCAAAGACAAGAGTATCGACAGGCTTTAAGGAACTCCCTGGCAGTTCAACTGGAGGTCATTTTGGCGTTATGCAGACTACAAAAAATTCGTGAGTGCTTCTACTGGAACAATGTGTGGAGTGACATGGAGAAGTGGTGTCGCACACGTGATCTTTGTGCTGCTCTTAAAGGTCCGGGGAAACGCAATGTAGAAAATTGTAACAATATTTTTAAAGATTTTTTGTCTATCATGGGATAATCGCCGCTAATTTTAATCCAAAATGAATTAATTCTCTACCGAATGTTTCGAAATTAAATGTCTATTATTAAAGAGCGTGAAAATTAGTTCTTCCTCTTTATTCGAAGTTAATTCATATACAGATGTATGTGTTATCACGAACCTACAAATTTATTTATATCTAAATTTCGGAAATAATATTAAATCAGAATATAAATCAAGAATTTTTTTAAAAAATTGGCGGCACACAAAAGTTCCGCTGCACAGTGGTTTGTAGTAACCTAACAAATGTTTCGAACAAAATTTAGTCAATTCTATCTATAAAAACAACCTCGATATTGTTTTCCTCAACACATAGTGATTAGAAATATCTGGGTCTGTCAATAATAGAATATATTGCAACTGTAATCAAGAGGAAAAACAAATGCATATAAATATATATATATATATATATATATTTTTTAAAAAAATGTTACTTTAATAATCGTCTTTAGTGTGCTGAAATATGCTGAAAACAACTGCTATTTAACATTTTCCTCGATTTTGATACCTTTTGTATTAGCGCTTTTGTCTTCAACTGAACTATTAAATTCAAAAGAGAATTCAGAAGTATTCTTAACAAAGTCAAATAATAGGAAGATGAAAAAAAATCATTTAAAATATGCAAGAATGGCATCTTTTTAGAATAAATTATGACGAAAACCAATAAATAGATGCACACCGTTTGCAACAGAACACCCCTTTTCTTCTTGAGGGGAGGGGGGGGGGGTGACGAAACAACGAAGCAGAATAAACATAAAAGGGGCGCAGAAGTAAAAATTCCCACTCGGGGATGTGGGGAAGAGGAAAAATCCTTCGAATTCGGAAGAGGAGGGGGAGGAAGACGAGTGGGAGGAGTGCGGCCAGCTGGAGTTGACGTGCCTGGCTCATGGAATATTCATGAGCAGGACGGTGTCGCCTGCCTGCTGTACACCACTCGCCCATACATACGTGCCTACTTTGTCACAGACGCGCCGGCGGATTCATTCTCCTGGCGCGGGACTACCTCATTTGGCGATATGATATATTTTTGGCGCATTTGTATAGAATACAATGTCTACCTCAAGTAACTACTAGATTCACTGAATATAATTAAGTAATACAATTCTGATTTATTTGTTCTTTTTGATGCTGCTACTGTACACAGTCTGATCCGGAACAAAATAATAGTTTTGATTTTATTGTTTCCTATTTTAAGAAATTTATTAAAATTTTGATTTAAATTTTGACTAAATGAAAAGAGGAAGCTTGATAAATTGTAATCACTTTAATTTGCATTTGTATCGGTATAAAGTTTGCATTGTTAATTCTTTGAATAGTTCATTTTCTTTACTTGAGGCTATTGTAGCATTTAAAAATGTTTTGCATCAAATTAAATGTTTAAATTCTATTTATACTTGTATCTATTGATTATTTTTATATTTAACTGATACACACACACCTTCCTTTTATAAGTAATAGAATTTTGAAAAGGGGGTGGGGGATGATTGAATAATGTGAAATTCTTTAACCATGGAACTGTTTTAATTCATTTCGAGCGTTTTTTTTTAAAGTTATTATTCGAGATTAATTTTAAGAAAAGGAAAAAGAAATTAATTTCAATAAGTTTTTCCAGTTATAACTAGCGATATACAACTGAAAATTTTTGATTTCATCGAAGTAAATAAAATGGAAGTTTTTATTTCTTGTGCGATGTGTTGAAGAAGTGTGGCGAGTAGGATATCTTTAAGACATTTTACATGATCAGTTCTGGTTTATCCATTGGGCGCATGGGGAGGGCATTTATGGTCCCGGATAAGCTGGACTTAACTACATTTTCTGGTTATAAATTTCGATCATCCAGTGCCAAGAGAGCCTGTAGATCTTCTGCGCCCAGGGCCCGAAATGAGCTTAAACCGGCACTGTACTTGACTGCGGTCTGAAACTATAAGGTTCGTCGCTGAAAGATAAAGTGATAGTAATTTAATACATCAAAAATGATTGAAGCTTTCAAGAAAATAAACAATTTTCACGGTATACAGAGTTTTTAACGCGAAGCTGAGGGAACTGAAATATTTTTTTTTGAATTAAAAGAATTTCGTATTAAAGAATATTGTGGGGAAAAAACACATATATTCAACAAAATTAAATTTATTAGAGTACCTTTTACTTACATAGATGTGTATATATGCATGTATTTAGTAAAAATCAATGAAACAAAGGCATTCACAATAACTAAATGAAATTTAATACAAAATTTTCAAGTTTTTTTTGAAAAACAAAACATGTATTGAGTTTTTGGAGAATAATCTGATATTTTCCTTTGGATTGTCTTTTTCAATTCCTACTATAAGTTCACACTCTTCCTAAATGTATGTATATTTGAAAATTAAAAAGATATATGCACATATTTTGTTCAGCTTTTCAGTCGTCAATAAAATATTTTTCTTTCATCCACTCAAGTTCAAATACATTTTTTAAAACTTGTAGTGGATGACACTTGATGTTAATAATTTTTTCCCCAGATATTAATTCATTTATAGATCAAATTCAAAGAGTTGATTCAAATATCAATAGTAACAAACACAAATAATAGTCCAACAGTAAATGTAGAAAGGAAAATCGTTTGTTGTGTCCCAGTAGCACAATGGATAGTGCGATAGACTTCTAATCCCAAGGCCATAAGTTTGAATTCCACCTGGGATAGCCTAATTTCTGATAATGTGTTTTCTTTTTACTATACTATTTTATTGGTATAATTAAATTTAATGAATAAATAGTAACAAACAAAATAGTCCAACACCATATATACAAAAAAAAAAAAAATGGAAAATTGCAAGGAATACCACGTTCTATTTTGCCACTTAATGTTGTGATTTTTTTAAAAATTTTATTTCTAATGGGTTGCGGATTGGTGCTTTACTATTGCAGATATAGTACATTCCCCAGAAGCTGGTATCTCTTTGTAGTACGGCACCGTAGAGGTGGATACCAATCACCGCAGGTAATTTTGACGCCCAGTTTACCCTCTAGAGGGAGGCACCTAAGCTCTCACGATGCAAACATGTACTAGGATTTAATTTTACAGAGAGCATCCAAGCCAAACAGACGCTTTAGGGATCTTTTACATGCCGTTTAATCACACGACATGGCCACTGTCGATTTTCTGCATCATGAAAATCCACCGACTTGGCCCGGGGTCAAACCCGCAACCTTAAGTGCAGAGGGCCAACGACAAACCAACCACGCCATCCAGCCGGCTTTCTGGCATATGTATATACATATGTATATTAATTGTAATTATTTAATAAAAAGTAATCTGAAATAAAATTTTTCTTTGCTGACCTAAGTAGGAATTTTTTTTATTACCTGTTTATTATCAAATTGTCAACAAATTGTTCGATGTCATCCATTTTATTATTCATTTCACCATTGGATGTGTGCCCATTGGAACTGTGCATACTTTTCATGATGTTCTTCATTTCGGAGAACGTGGGAACAGGAGCTATACTATCATTTCGTTTTCGTCACCGGAATCTACATCAATGATATTTTTGTAGCTTTCTACGAACTTCAAAATGTCTTTGTGTGCCCTAATTGAGTCTGTATGCACATTGCCATCATCTGCTGCAAAGAATTCATTCTTCCCGTGATACTGAAATGGCTAGTCCAATAATAACACAGAAACTTTCTGAGACATTTCGTCTGCTGTTTCCTTATTTCGTTCATTCCCAGTACAGAAATCTCTTCGCTTTAAGAGGGCAAAAAATACATGAAAAAACGTAGTAGTTTTTCGGGACCGTTGTATTATGTCGTGTTAACCGATATTTTGTTTTAAACGTTTTCGCGTTAAACATATTGTACTGTATATTAAAATATCAAAAACCACATCGTAAAGCCCACACATTTTAGACACATGCAACGCTAATTTCAGGAATGAAAGTATAACATTAATAATAAATAAATATTTATAACAGATCATTTTTATTCAAACGTTAACTGTTATAAACATATTGGATCAGCTAAAAATGTAGTATTAAATATTTTTGTAGGTTGAAAAGGGGGGGGGGAATTGAAGTAATATTATTTTTTTATTATCTAATACTATGGAGGGATGACAAGAAATTAGAATTAAAATGGGAAATATTTGTTTGATTGAGAGATGAGCTTGAATAGTTTGTGCATGTTGAACATTTTTGACCGATTCATGAAATTCATTCTTTCATTTCCCCAACTTCAGAATTTTGCATACTCATATAGAATCAATCGTCATATCTTATGCTCAATCCATAATCGGGGTCTATAAATCTATTTTTGGACATATTTTCATTTAGTGTTGAAAAATATGTAAACAAATAATTTGAAAAAATTTGATTTAGATTTCAATTAACAAATATAACCTGTTCATGGAAAAGTTTGTATGTGTGAGTGCCAATCATATTATTAAACCATCTTGAAAAAGTACATTTCTGGCAAAGAAATTTTTTATCTTGTATTTTAGGTCAAATATCACTATATACTTTGAATTTAAATATGCATCGAGAAGGAATCCTTTAAAACAATTTGGATCACTTTAAGAAATAAATATAAAATATCTGTATCGACATCTCATTTTGCCTTTTGAATTGGGAACTTTCACTCTCTCCTCTTGGCGAGCTTTGGCGGTGGTGTGATTGGCGTTGTGATGGCCCCTTTTTTCCGGCAGCCCTAGGGGAGTCTTGAAGAGTGACGCTTCTCTTTCGTCAGCTATTAGATTATAATTCCGGTGGGTTCCTCTGCGCCAAAAGGTGGGGGTGGATCGGCAGAAAAGATGCCGAAAGGAACCGAAGGATAAGGAAGGGAGTAGGGGGTACACCGGGATAAATAAAGCAACCAATCGAATAGGAGAATCGGGATTCGGGCGGCTTCCAATTTGTTGGCGGCAGTTCCCTCTTTCTCTTGCCGCTTCCAAAACAGTTTATGAATCGATTTTTGTTTGGGACAGATTTGCAAAGATTTCTTCCTGCAGTTTTTGAGAAGCTCTTCTTTGATGAATGCTTTTAAGATTGAGCTTCATTTCTTGAGGGCAGTGAAGCTGGATTTGGTTTATAATTCGTGGTTATTGAAACATTAAACTTATTAAATAGCACTTTTGAATTTCCTACAGAAACTTTTTGCATTTTACTTTGTTCCAATAATAAACCCAGGAAAAAAAATCTCAAAATTTCGAACTTTTTACCCTTTAAACACGAAGATTTTATTCACAAATAATAAGTTACTTTTCCATTTTAAAACCAAATTCCAAAGAAAATTTCTTAAGTGAAATATGCTTTTAACTGATTTACGTAAAGTTTGTATACGAACATATGTTCTGATTGTTGTTTATAACTTCCTTCGTACCTAATGTGGTGGCCGCGGTAGCATAATGGTCAAGATATTGGATCGCGGCTGGCATGTCAGGAGTTCGAGCCCAGTACCGCAAAAGACCGTGTAGGGGTGCGATGCACGTTAAATCTGTCGAGAGCTTAAACAACCACCCGTTAGGGTGTTGTGGTAGTTAGGAGAGGGGGTAGCCAGCTCAGGTGTCGTCCTCATCACTTGACCATGGTTCAAAATGACGAGGTTCGTTGCCAAAAACCCTCATGTTGCTGAAAAGTGCGAAGCTTATATTCACTCATTCGCGTACCTAATGTGCCTTTTTGTTGAAATGTTGTTCTGTGAAACAATGTTTCTTTCCAAATTTTGTGCTTCGTCCTTTTTCAGATGTAGTATGTAACCTGGGGGGAGGGAGGGGGGTCAAAGATTCGAGGGAAAAATTTTAAAATGATTTGAATTTCGTTTACATTTTAGAGTGATTTTTAATATAAAATCTCAGTTTTGTACAGGGATGTAATGTGTAAAGAGTAGCATTGATAATATTTGTGTGGTTTAGAATGCAAACAATAAGCGAAGTAATTATATAAGGGGCAATCAATTGGCAATTTTAATGAAATCTGGAATGTTTTTTTTAAAAAAAATATCACCGTATTGACATGACCGTATTTATTCGAATTATAAACCGCCATCGATTCTAAGCCGCACCCTAAATTCTGAGCAAGTTTTTGTGAAAAATGAAAACTTGTGTAAAATGGTTTATCGATATCCAATTTTACTAAATTAAAATAAATTTAGAATGAGAACTAATAAGCAGTGCTGATTTAAGCTAATTTTGGGCCTTGGACGCAGAATGCTACAGACTCCCTTGACGCTGGCAGATCGAATTTTATTATAAGAAAATTGGGTTAATTCTAGCTTCTCCGGGCCCTTCCGGGCGCCCGCCCCAAACACCCATTGGATAAACCAGTACTGCTAATAAGAAGTGAATAATTAGCTATTTGACCAGCATTGTGCGTAAACTTTCAAAAACACGTGAACCTATAATTGCTCTAATCGCCCCGATCAACTAATTTTTTTCCCTTCGATTCTAAGCCACACCTGATTTTCAGTTGCATTAACTTTGGGGAAAAAATTAGGCTTCGATTCGTGTAAATGCGGTATTTTTATTCTCTCTGAGACACGGTAAAATGAAAAGGGATCCAACTTTTAATGCATAAATCTGCAAGATGGGATATTTTTCGAGCCACCTCGAAATTTTGCAATTATGAACCTTGGGACAGCCGTAAGTCCCGCCCTATAAAGAAAGAAAAAAATTGTTTTTTTTTTAAAATCAAAATTACTGTACAGCTTGTGTCTTTTTAATTTCTAAAATTGCGTGCCTCAAAAGAAAGAAGAATGTCTACTGTAATGTAACAAAAGTAGTTTTAATTAACAACTTTGGGTGTGGAGCAGATTCTACCGAATTGAACTATTCAAAACATTACTTTGTTTTTTCTAAATTAGGTCTTATTTCTATTACGTTATATTTCTTTTCCCAATAGTGTAGCTCAGGGGTCGGCAACCTGCGGCACGCAGTACCATTCTAATGGTACTCCTCTGCCCTAATCTACACATTTGTCATTTTTTCAGTGATGGAAGTTTATAAATTTGTAATGGGACCTTATTTGACAAACATCTTCAGAATTATGAATATTTACGGAATTACTGAAAAAGTCTAAAAAATAACTCCAAAGATGAAGTTACAGCTTTTTGGGGTTCTACGCATCTAAGTAAAGTTTTCTCATATGAAAGAAATGTCGAGTCCGCAAATAAATTGATTAACAACTGAATGTTCAGTATCGTGTCAAATTTAAAGTAACAAATGTTGCTGTGTGAAAATAGAGCGGTGCAAACACCAGATTTGCATTAAAAATTTTATTTACCTTTTTATTTAATTGTAACGAAGGAAAATATTTAAATTTTAAGTTGTTTCTTTCTTTAATAAATATGTTTAAAAAACATAATAGTTACATGTAAATTTTATTTATTTTTTGTAAAAAAATTGTTACATTTTATGCTGTTTATTTTCACGTAAAGACATTAAATGGTGCAAAATTAATTGATAATAAAATTTTAAATCTATATTACTGACCTCTAACTCTGCATGCATTATAGCGGGAATTGAACTGTTTCAAATATGTTCTACTGTGTGGCACTCTGAATCATATTTATGGATTGGTTTGGCACGTCACAGCGAAAAGGCTGTCGACCCTTGGTGTAGCCTGTAATTATTTCCAGAAGAAAATACATAAAAATGCTTCTTTAAACCCTCTCATATTGAATGCACGTATGCAAGTAATTATATTAAAAAATATTGTATGCTTGCATTACATATTATTGTCTAGTAAATATGTAAGCACTTTCACAAGTAAAACTTCATTTCTTAAGATTTGTTTGATTTGCTTTTTATTAATGCCCCATTCTAAAGGAAAGAGAGGGCTTTTGGTGATGAACTTCTTCGTTTGCAAAGGAGATATAAGTAAAGAATATTACTTTTTCTGAATATAGAAGAACAATTATATAACTGCAGTTTGTGATTTTCTTTAGCACTTTTAATGATAGAGAGATGCAAATGAAAGTTGTATAATTTCGAAAAGGCGAAGGGATTATGATATTTGATGAAGCATAAAACTAACCACGTGGATCTTCTAAAGCAAGAATACTTAATTACCGTTAGCCTTTAGCCTCTCCCCCCCCCTCCTGGATTCAACTAATCATTATGTGTGTGTTGATTATACACATTCCCCCCCCCCTCCTTTTCCCTGATGTTCAGAAAAATACATTGAGCATAAACGCGCGCAAATCTCGATCTTTAAAGCCAGTAGATTAACCCTTCCAAGTGTTGTTCTCGTGTCCAAAAATGAAGCGCGTCTTCATTTTTGAATAAATATCAAATGTACTTCTCATCATTCAATGAAAGTATATCAAAAGTATCCATCACTGAATATGTCTTCACCGTACATGTCTGGATCGTTGAAGGTCGGGAAAATGTACTCTTGTAGCCTCGAATTTCATGGTATAGAGCACGTAGTCGTCGATGTTTCTATTGAGCTGTTCCAAACCATTCTAATCCTCTTGTTGAATTAGTTCGGTTTCAATGGGTAAAAATAAAGTAAAACGAACCTCTTGTTTGACCCCTGTTTCCATCAAAGACACCTCGTGTAGGGTCGCTGATGCCCCTTAAGTTTCTTGGAACACAAAGTGCACACGTGGCATAGTACTGACGGAGAGTCGGCTCCAGCTCAATTGGCTCCAACGACACCGAATCGTTGACCGGTATTACGATGTCAAACATATTGGCTATGATTGAAGTCTACTGGCTGAGTGGTAGAGTATCGCACTTCCACGCCACAGGTCCGAGGTTCAAATCCTGGGCTAGACAAAGTCAACTCAACTATTCATCTCTTCAACAATACAACAGATAATTAACAGAAATATTCATAATTTACCTCACTTCGCATTGTTAAAAAACTGGGGGACCTTTGTCTTGCCTGACAGAAACGTAGATTAAAAATTATTCACTGTCCAAATAAGATCTCTCTGCCTTCAGTCAAATTAATCTCAGGACAGCGTTTAAAAATACCTCTCAGATTAGCTCTCACTTAACCTCTCGACAGCCTCGCATTCCACATTGTTAGCTCAACAGGCGTTTAAAACTCACTTTGCGCCTCCATAAATCTTTGGCAGCCCCCTTCCTCACTTAGCATTCCGAGAGCGTCGACGGAGAGGGGGAAGGGAGGAGAAATTTTTAATGGCCGCTCTCACACGAAGGGTCATTTGCGGTGTCTACACACCGACATTTTATCCTTATTTATCGTGTGCTGAGAACATGATCGTTTTCTTGTTTCGCTTTCACACCACCCTCCATTTGTATCGTCTGCACAAATTGATTTATCGGATCGAATTAGCGACTCGACACACGACCTGAGGGAAAGGTAGGTTAAGCTCCCCCCCCCCCAGGCCGACCCTTGACTATAAATCTAAGCTCGCTTTGTACAGTTTTCTTTGAGGGTTTCGATGCTTATAGTACAGTTCCCCACCCTCGGGTTTGCGCAGATTTTGATTCGCGGCTTTTCAGAAGCTGATTCGCGAGAGGGGATGGCATGACAAATTTTTTTTTTTCATTAAGGTATAATTACAGTTATTATAGTGAATACAATGATTGGCATAATTACAAAAATCAATTACTTAAATCATTTAACTGCATTTGTTGATAAATTATATTAATTTAGTATGAATAGTATTGCATATCGAACCCATAAATTATAACTACCTAATATGCAATAATGACAGCATGTAAATGAATGCGAAGAAAAATTTAGAATTACTTCTTCGTATGTTATTGTAAACATAAAATATAAATAGTTTGTAAAGAATAATGAATCCTTTTGTAGTTTTCAATATCTTACTAAACAAATTAAATTTAGTTTGAAACGGTTTCTGATTTGCCTAAGTGAATAACTGTATCAATAACGCGTGGTTGTGTGCTGAAGCTTAGCGGTGAAAATCGCGAATTGTTGGACGGCGTTGCTTCTGTGAAATCGCTGGTTCATGTTCTGGTGCCACCAAAAGCTGGCCTTGTGTGAGGGAGTTAATACCCATTCACATGGCTTGTGTGGAAGTTTGGGAAGAGGGTGCCAGCTTAAGTGTCATTCTCGTATTTAAAGCTAATAAAACATCAAATTAATTTAACTCCGAAACATGCCAAGGGAGCAAAATTGGCCAGAAATAACTTGAATATCTAAAGGCAAAAATGTGGAAGTCTCACATTTATATTTTATTCTAAATGATTTGATACTATATTTTTTTAGCAATGCCTTGCATTCCCCCCCCCCCCGATTACAAAAAAAATTCATGCAGTATATCAACTGATAGGTTAAGAAACTATATTTTAAACTAGTTTTGAGTCATTTCAATGATAATGTATAGAGAATGGACTAAATTCATGTGACGTCATATCACATGGTAATTTTAAACCACGTGTTTTTAGCCAATCAAGTTCAAAAACACATGTGACGTCATAGTCACGATAAATGCAGTTATCTATTTTCAGCAAATCAGTTCATGCGCTTCGTTGTTGCCAAATTACGCTTTTTACAGAAACTTTTTTTTTAAAATTAATATTTGTCACTTTATTTAAAAGTACATGTATAAAACAAGACTTTTTTTTCTTTAATTTTAAAATCTTTTTGCAGAAATGTCTTTTTATAACTCTTGAGCATCTTTTCCCAATTATGCAATTTGAAATTTTACCTAAGTTTTACAAATAGAATAAAAAGTACGAGCTAGTTTATTGTCCGTTTTGAATTCAATGTAGAATACGTGTTTATATTATCATGTGACCGTCATGAATTTAGTTCTTTGAAATAAATTTTTTAGGTTCATTACTGGTGAAAGCAGGTACGGGAAACAAACCCACACAAACTTTTTACTTTATATACATATTGTAAGGTATAAATACTCTGTAATTTTAAATTTCATTACCTCCGTGATGAACAACACCTTGAATAGGTTTATTCACAAATTATATCATATTATTATGTATATTGTTCGTACAATATTCATAATATATAATATACTTTAAATGCTAAAATAAAAAATAAGATTAATAGTTATTTTGAAATTTTTATTACAATATTAATTCTATATATTCTACATTTTATAGCAATCAGAATAAAGAAAGTTTTTCAAAAAAATGTTGCAGAATTTTTTAGAGCAGATAATTGTATGAAAAAAAACGAAGAAAACGAAAATAAATATAAAAGAGGGGGGGGGGGTGAAGAGGAAGTAAAGACAAGTGTCACCGTCAAAAAAGATCTCATTCCCAATTCTCACTCTACGACCTTGCGAGTCTATATAAACGGTGACCGTGACACCAAGCAAGCGATGTTACGTTTCGTTTTGCTTCCGACAACTCGTGACATGTGTTACGGTTATGATTTTTTTATCCCCCCCTTCCCCCCTCTGAATTATGTCTCAGCGGATGATTGATGGGGTGAGCAATCGGGAGCTCCCTTCGATACATTTCCTATTCTTCGGAGGAAAGAATGAGTTTTAGTTTGGATGAATTGAGGTGATGGTTAAAAGAAAGAGTTGTGAATGAGATGTGATGTGCTATAGAATTTCAGAAGGCAGACGGTGTGAAAGGATACTAATTTTGTACTGGAATTAAACTACAGTACATAATCCTTATGAGATAAACAGAGATCAATCTAGACTGTATTAAAAGTAAAAACTGCATTTTTCTAAATGATTATTGAGAAATAACATATATTTTTTTATTATTACTAAAGGCAAACTAAAGCGTTAAAAAGAATTTAAAAAAAAAGACTAAAAAAATGATTTCTTAAAAAACACAAAGATGCACTTGCACGATTCATTGCTCTAAATTACATTATCTAACAGAATCAGTGGCAAATACAGGGAGGGGGGGGGGACTCCACAAGTCCAGATTCCCTCTCTGAGCCCTTGACTTTTTTTCTGATTGATGATAATCCTATATTTTTTGCACGTAAAATTTAATTAAGTATTTGTTATTAACAATTTGTTTTATTAATGAATGCAAATTATTAATTCAATAATTTACTTTTTACTGTTTTTTGTTAAATCGCCAAAATAAAAAAAAAATAAAAATGTTTGGCAGCGTATTGTGGTATGATACGAAAATGCGGACTTTCAAACCTGTACTCCCCCCCCCCCCACTCCCTGAACAATTTCTGCGTGCACAACTGACTAGAATTATTTTTGAAAAGATGATTTCGGTTTAAAAATTAAGGGATATTTTGGCAAATATCCCTTAATAAGAATATTTTTATAATTTTTTATGGCAATCAACCAGAAATCTTACGATTTTCTTGTTTGTTTTTTATTGTACTGTAACTCAATTCGTGACCAGCATTGTTTCTGTAGAGCACGAGTCATTGAATACTTTTTGTGTAGAAAAGATGCTACACGTTTAAACATGTCAAGGTTCAAAGTCTCTACACTGGCGTGGTGTAGAAATGTAGAGTGGCGTGCCAAATCAGGTATCCTTATCAGTAGATAAATGTTCAGATTTACTAAGTCCGTTGACAATAACCCTCGTGTAGCTTCGTAAAGTGAATGTTAAGGTTAGCTTCACATAATGTAAATTACATGAATATATATGATCCGATATTTGGATATATATTTTCAGATTTAAATGCACTCTAACGTTAATATGACATTCTGGCCTCTCTATCCTATACAAAGCAGCATATTTCACCTTCCTATTTCTTTTTAGTTGAGTAGATCTATTGTTTCTAGCATAACATACGTTTCGTAATTTTCGTCTCCTACGCCGTTACAGGCTTAAGTAAAATATTTATAATTTATGGAATATTTTGAAATTTTAAAAAGTTCTATATTGTAAGCAGACGCATCCATTACAACGTTGCGAATTTTCCTGAAAATTGAGACGTTTTTCTATTTGAAAACGTGCTCGGCGCTTAAGTTCAGGCTCTCGAGCATTTGGCAAAGATAAAAATAAATTACAAAAGGTTGTTTAGATTTGTATTTGCTTTTAAACTATGTTTAGATGAGATCCTTTTTATGAGGTTGACTCATATGAGATTAAAAGTCGATTTTTTAAAAAATTTTTTTATTTTTATCAAAGTTTAGAGGTTTTATCCAAACCCCATGTAATTGGCTCGGTGTTTTTGCTAGTATTTTTTTTTTAACCCTTAATATGCTGCTGGCGTATGTATTCGTCTTGCTTAACCGGACCGTGTGCGCCAGACGTATGTCATCCATCTTTCCGAAATACGATTCTTTTCTTTATGCTGCTATCAGTGAAACTATTCCAAAGACTTTGGAATGCAACCCAATGACCTTGACAGTGTTTGCAAAGGATTGACTTACTTCATGGAAGAATTTGGTTATTAGTGCCTTTTCTTTTCCCCTCAAATCACCGCCTGTGAGAAAAACAAAGACTCTGAGGAACGAATTGCGAAACATTTAATCGGACATAAAGGGTTAATAATTTTAAATAAGGAACTTTTTTTTTGAAATCCTTAAGACTTATAAGAATATAAGCTATAACTATCCAAATCCTTTATTAACTGGTAACTAAACTTTTTCATGCCATTTCTACTAAGTACAATAATATCTACAGAATTATCCATTTCGGGCTTTCTATATAACATTTTCGATCGGAGATCTCAATTTCCGAGGAGTGCGGCATATGTGACTCGGAAAAAAAAAAAATTCATCCAAACCACCAAAACAAACCCAAAAATTATTTCTTCGTTTATGCAGCAATAAAAAACGCCGCGTGAGAAAATCCAAACGTGATGATGTGCCACGACGGGAGAAAAAACAACCTAATTTCTGTTTTCATGGGGATAAAAGTAGAGAATGTGAATGATAAAGGGTCGCCAAAAAGTAATATGTGCTTCTGTTACTTAAATAATTATCATGTGACTATATATAATAAGCTATTTCAGTAGAGAAGGAAGGGTTATATCTGTCCAATTGCTTATTTTTTTGTCCTCTGATGGTCAAATACAAGCGTTTAGTTATTCGATTCTCACTCCAAAGTTCTAAACATCCAATAAACAGCCTTGAAACAGTCATCTAGAGCAGCGGCTCTTTAACTGAGGTTCGTGGACCCCTGGTGCTCTACTAGGGGGTCCGCTGAGTTTCTCGTGTAACATTGAGATTTTCCTCTTTTACAGACTCAGGAATGTTTTCGTGGAAAAGTTGAAAGATGCGCCATACTAGATTAGATTATTAAGTTACCCGTAATGAAAAAACTCTACTAGAGCTTGTATTTTGATCAAGAATATCAAGTCGTGGAGGGATGTTCAAAATCTTGAGGCCCGCGATGTCATGTTGATTCATAAAGAGTGTCCGATGCGATCGAAAGTTGAAGAATCGCTGATCTAGTGTTTTAAATATCTTAGCAAACTGGTTGAGAAAAAGGCTTTAATGGCTAAGAATTGCTTGAAATAGGTGTCAAAAAGATTTTTCCCCCCTACAATATTTTTAACTATATAAAAGAAGAAACTACTTCTTTTTCAAATATGTTCCAGGTTTTGAAAGTTAATTGTTTTTTTTTTTAATATAATGTTGGAAGCAACACGAAGGTCATTACTGACAGACCTAACACTTTTAAAGTACGGTCAAGTGACGAAGAAAGCATCTGATTTGTCACTTTACCCTCTAAATTTCCGTACCGTACTAACATGAGAAGTAATTTACGTGTTCTTCAGTGGTTTGGAAAAAAAATTGAAAATGTTACACTTCAGGAAATTAATTTTCAAATCTCGCTTTATAAAAATCAGTTTAGTATTCAGAAACATGACAACATTTAACTTAAAGCAGATTTCAATGCTTTCTAAATTTTTTCAATTATGTAATACAAAGGAAAATTAACTGCTCCAAATATTAAAACCCTGTTTTTCTTTCTTTCTCAAAAAGTATTCCCCACCCCCACCCCTGTTTTCTTAAAAAATATTCCTTTTTAAGATGACCGATAAAAATTGTTGTCCATGTTAAAAAATCTAGTCGTATATATAATTTTTAAATAAAGTATATTTTCATTATTTTCTGCATTAAAATAAGCATTTATTTCACATGAGAAGCCATCAATATGAGGAACAATTATTTGCAAGACTGGAGATTACGTAAAAAATTCCATCACATCAAACTCTATTAGCAGTCTCTTTTGCATTCCGATTTATGAGTTTTTCGAAGCAAATCAGGGGATAACACAAATAGCGGAAATTTTATCTATGGGGCTTCCATAGTTATCAGAAGAGTTTTTTAAATCATATAAGTGGCTGTTATTGTGAGGGCTTTTATTCAGAACCCACACCTTCCAAGAATATTATTTGTCTTATTACTTAAATTCATTCCATAGATGAGTTATAACTCAATCTGTGTGTCACAGTATTTTACAGTATCAAAAGAGTAGGGCTTGAACAACATATTATTTTATTTGTTGACTATTTGTGGAAATTTTAGATGAAAAAATATTCACTTATAAATTTCTTAAAGCTTTCAAATTGGCATCGCATTACTAATCGCTATATTCTTGAAATTGATTAATTCTTAAATCAATCGTGCATCTAATGTTTATGCCTGGAGTTTATGCCTTTTCAGAGGTTTTTTAATGTTGCAGAAATTGATTCATTGCTACTTACT
Organism: Trichonephila clavata; assembly: GCA_019973975.1. Classification (NCBI taxonomy): domain Eukaryota; kingdom Metazoa; phylum Arthropoda; class Arachnida; order Araneae; family Nephilidae; genus Trichonephila; species Trichonephila clavata. The sequence goes on along the minus strand of BMAO01009567.1, from coordinate 22,872 downwards.
TTTGATGAATTACAATTGATCGATTTTCACACGTAACAATTGCCTGTGTGTGAGAATGACTCGCCTAACAATATTAATCTTTTCTAAATGCTTTTAAATATTTCGATTATTCATACAGGACAAGTTCTTACTTTATTTTTGTAACAGAAATATGATTTTTTAAATGCATTTTTTAAATTCCTACGCACATTTATTATGTGTTTTTATTTCGTTACCTTACCAACCCTCGAAAATTGTATTTATTTTGAAGAATGTTTTTAAAGTAAAGTTACCATTTAATTCTTTACGTGAAAAAGAAAGGAAATCCAAAAGAGTCCGTGAAACAGAAATTGAGTTCCGATGCTCCAGATTTCTATTCTTCCCTTAAATTAGTCGAAATCCTAGTCTTTTGATCTCGTCCTCAAAGTGCGAGCCCCTTTCTTTTTCAATTAACACCTCCCCTTCCCGTAATTATCCGGGGATTTCTCCAGTTTTGTCCCAAAAGGGACGTCCTTTCTTTCTCCCGATCGTGAATAAAACAAATCAGCGAAAGTGAATGCAAATCACAAAGTTTTTCCCCCCTCTTTCGCTTTTCCTTTTCTCTACTATACCCGCCCCCCTTCCCCGAAAAGGGGCCGACCGAGCCATCGATCTAAACATTCCAAGGAAAATGACTCAACTTAACTTATTTTCTAAACTCATTCCATAAATGAGTTATCCCCAATATGCGTGTTACGGTATTTTACAGTGTCGATATATTAAAGCTCAAACAAAAAAATACGTATTATTTTACTATATAGGGTGTTAGAAAAGTATGGCTAAACATATTCAAAAATGAATTCAAAATGAACAAATATTATCGATCACGATCTTTTATGATGCATAAATAAAAGATTTAAGTTTATATTGAATGAAATGGCAAACTAGATGGTGCAACGTCCAGGTTTTGCAACATTCTCATTTCAATATGACTTCACCGCATGAACAAGAGTAAATTTTAGTTTAGTTGATCGAATTTAAATCTGCATCTGCAACACATGTAAGCGTAAATTTTACACTAAATATAAACGTCTACCTTCAAGATCCACAATTTATAAGTGGCATGAAAGATTTTTGACGAGGGGTAGTGTATTGTCAAAAATAAAATTGGGTCGACTCGATCTGTTGCGCCCGTTGAAATTGTGCTGTAAAACATTGTTTTAAAAAAACCCTTCGGTGTTTTCCTTGCGGAACATGAAAAAACCGTAAGTGAACAGATTTTTTTACTTAAAATTAAAATTTGAAAGTCTAGTCATACTTTTCGAACACCCGGTGTTTTCATATTTCAGTTTATAATTTTCAAAAGATCCCAAATTTTTTTCTTCAACGGCACGCTCTTCTATCTTAATACTAATATGAATTTTAGTATTAAAAAATAAAAATATACCCCAAGGTTAAAAAATTTAAAGCAGACAATAAATTAGGAACAATAAAGAATTAATAAAACACAAATGGCAACATATTTTAATTGCTACATTTCATTTTGTTATATGAATTAAATTCTTGTATTCATTCTCAAACATACCAATTTCAATTGGTTTGTAAATTTCACTGGTCACTTTATAGTTTATTTCTCATTTGATCGACTTGAATTTCCAAAACCATGAATTTGACTTAAGAGACACTTACTTAATTTGATACTTTACTTAATTTGACTTACATTTCAAGCATCCGATTCTTTTGAAAATATTTTTGCTGATGGAGGGATGGGAGTAAAAAAGGTGCAATTTCTAGAATTTTTAGTAAAAATTTTGAAAAAAAAAATGAATTTGTATTCAATCTAAAACGCATCTTGGTGATAAATCCCAAGTAAATCCTTTTTTCCCCATTATTAACGCGTTTAATTTATTGTGTGTTTCGAAAGTGTTTTCTGGAAATTCTCGATAGTAAATACTTCAAATTTAAGAGGTATTACGTTTTAAAAGGGTCGTGAAAGTTTCTTTTAATAGGATTTTATGGTGAAGTAATTAATTTCAATTATATCTTCGTTATCTATTCGTTATTGAATACTGCCTATGAAATTTAAATGTCATTATTGATTAATTGCAACTCAATTAGGCTGTTAATTTCTATGTTGTACCCTAAACGCAGCTGGAAATTATTCAGGGCCATGTGTATCGTTTTGGGAGTTGGATTGTTTATCCCTTACCATGATGTCTCGTCATCTTTCATGGAATTTTATATGAAGTAATCAAGAAAGTTTTGTCGTTTTTGAACTGAGGGAGAGAAAACCATATGTTTGCTTAAACATAAAGCAGCGTTATATTTAAATATTCAATTTTATTTTTAAAAAAATTCTCGATTTCTCTTATTTTAATTTCTTGTTATTAACCAGTATACCAAGCATACGATTGTCCAAAGATAAAGATAAGTGATAAACTAAAGGAGATATATCCACGGAATCAAGAAAATTGGGGAGGATTTCTTCCTCAAAAATATATAACTTATGTTATGGTCTCTTAAAATTTGCTTACATTTACAAAATTTCTATCTCTTTTCTTTTTTTTATGTTAATTCTTGTTTTGTCCGGTATTTCGAACACTTTTGCTAACTGCTGATAGTTGAAACTAGAATTTATTTCAATGATTGCCGATACTTAGATTGGATGACGTCTCAACTCGCCTCCTCTACAGAATCACAAGAAGTCTCTTGAACTAATTTAATAGAATCAAATAGCAAGTGACATTTTAAATTCTCATTGATAAAATACATATAATTCAAATGCAGTGTTCAATCTGAAAAATTTCTGGGAGGGGATACACCCTATTTGGATTTCGTACGTTATCATCTTTTTTGTTTATTTACGTATCAGTTATTATAGATTTAAATGAGTTTATTTAAAGTACAAGTTTTAGATTAAAGTGGGGCGGGGACTAAAAATTAAAATGATTCTAAATACCTCTAAGCTACTCTTGGATTTGAATTCTAAAAGTACGCACATTCAGAGGCGGATTAAGGTAGTTGAAGGCCCCTGGCGGTAAAAGGTTTGAGGCCCATAGGCTTAAGAGTCGAAAAACTAAAATAGTGAAAAGAGTCGCTTACTTTAAATTCTCAAAATAAAATGATTGCTATAACAAAACTCATCCGCTAAAGAAAAATGTGAACTATATAAAAAAATTAAAAACCTTACTTAGAGCTTACAGTTTTGATATACAGTTGATTTCTCTTTGGCAAATTCATCAATTATTTTTATCATATCTATTTTGTCCAAAACATTTTATTCTTTTTATAATATGGCCATGTTGTTCAATTTGTCTTTTCTCCCATAGTACTTCTTAAATTATTTTTAACACGATTTAAAACTAAAAAAGATCATTCACCTGATGCATTCGATTTCGGTATTGTTAAAAATATTTTCAAAAGTTTTTCAACATTAGGGTTTCTCTTGCATCTTGATAAATTTCTAGCGGGGGTTTCATTGTATCTTTGTTTTCTTTTCATTTCTTGTTCCAAGGTGGCGTGGTTGGTTTGTCGCTGGCCTTTGCACCCATCAAGTTTGGGGCCCCTGGCGGCCGCCAGGTCCGACACCCGCTTAATCCACCACTGCGCACATTGCCTTCTCATGTATCAAAATGCACAATGTTGATTCATGCTTCCAAACCTGCACAATGTTGATATAATGCATTGCAACTCAGATAAAATTTGATTTCTGCATTAAAAGAAAGAGCCGAGTCAATAAAATTTAAATTTATTGCAAAAGTTTACACTAAAATTTTTAAGACAGCTTTTGATATGTTCATGTTTTAAGGTGACAGCTTAAATGTGTCACTTAGTGGTAAACCTTTACAAAATCGAAATATGTATAAAGGAAATTTTGAATTCATCTTAACGAAAACTGAATTCATCATAACTTAACTTTTATCGACTGAAACCAGTCTTCAGCTAATGTCGAGGAATAAAACCCAAGTTTGAAACATATTTTCAAAAGAAAATACTTGAAATGTGTTTTATATACTCTCTTGAACACCATAATGATAAGCGATTATTTTTTTTCCTTCACATATAAAAAAACCTGCTTGATTATTGAATGTTTCTGAATTTTAAAGAACATAGTATCATAAAAATGTTTTTATGAATATATAAATATGTTATAATATCCTATTAATTTGTTTAATATTCGGAGACTTCTGAGACTGGGAGGGACTGGAACTTGGAAATTTTCAACATTAAATGAAGATAAAGGCACAAAATTAATTTAACGAAAATAATTAATTTCTCTGAGATTAAGTAGAGATATCCTTCATATTCCTTTTTTTTTAAATTAAATATTTAAAAGAACTAAGGGGAAAAATTGTTTGAAAATTTAAAAAATCAAAATTCTAGACTTTTTAAGATGTTTTAAATTTCGATTAACAAGAGAACTTTAGTGAATATCCAGATAATGAATAACAATAGAAGATCAGATGTAAGACCTTATTTTGATTATTTTTGTTCTAAATCTCTCGTATGTTACATAAAATTATCATTTTCAATGTTTTAAATCAAAACTGTATATTTTGTAAATGTATATATTTAGGATATTTCTTTACAAGATCAAATTAATTGCTTTTCTTAACTTAGGCAATTTAGAAAATTACGAATATACGAGATTACAGCTTACGATATATTATTGCATTATCATTTGTATAGTTATGCAAAATATTTAATAGATGTTTGAGTGAAGTGTAGTTTAATGTACATAAAATACAGTTTTTGAATAAGTCATGAGCATAATTTTCTTTATTTTTCATGAAACTTTATTTTCAAAAGCTTTACGCTTGTTTTTTTTAACTTTTTGTAAAAGAGCTTAAATTAAACCCTAAACTCATTTTTATTTTCGAATTTTTCAGTTTAGTTTTAAATTTTAGTTCAAATTTTAAATAAATTCGTGATATTATAATGCACATATATGTTTATTATATAAAGTGTAATTAAAATTATACAGGAGAAACATTCCGTAAACGTCTAATTTTTGTCTTTGGCATATAAATTAAAACATGCAAGTAGCATTACATTCAATTTATGACAAATTTTATAATAATAGTATAAGAAATTTTTCCTTTCCAATGCTTCAAAAAAATTCCTTTATGGATGTGTTTAAGTTTTTTGTGTAAGCGAAAATTTCTACAGAATTTATATAGAAAGTTATATAGAAGTTCCATGGAAATTATTTTGAAAATCTGAACAAAAGAGCTTTGAGCAAAAGCCTTAAAATATTTACATTTCTTAAAAACATTTGTGATATTTTGAATAAAACGATTTGTATTTTTAATCCATTTCCTCATTAGAAGGAGAGGGGGTTGAAAATCATTTAAAGAAATAGATCGAAACTTATACTTGAATATAAAACTTCATATTTTATATCCACATACATAATTTTATAATAAATAAAAAAGAAAAATTATTAGTTCCCTGCCATTTAAAATTAGCAGTTTCCAAATTACGCTGTTAATACGAATAATTAAATACTAACTGCGAAGCTAAATTTTTGAAACTTTTTCTTTGATTACTTATCTCACCAGAAAAATAATAATAATTCAGACTTCTTATGTTTGCTGTGGATACATATTTTGTTATTTTTAATTCTCATTTTGTAAATAAAGGAATGTGTGCTGCTCAAGATAAATATTAGAACCACGTTCAAATTGCGCCATCTGTTGAGGATATTTTGAAATAAACTGCAAAAATGAAAAAATATTTCATGGATTTTTTTCCATCATTGTTGAAACAATTTAATTTCTTTGAATTTCAAAGATTCTTCAAAAAAAGGAAAATATCCTTTTGATATTATAAGATAAAATTTCTTAATCCTAATGAACTGCAAATGATTTAAAATATTTCCTAACATTCCATATGATTTTCAAAAAAACACGCTTCAAAATTGGATAAAAAACAACTAACCTACGCAAAACTATTTAATATTTTTTTAAAAATTGCTCTGATGATCTCAATTTTTTTTCCTTCTGTTTTAGTGCGAGTATCTCTAATAATCCTGAGAAAATCTCTTGAAGTGTTCACTCAGATATCTTCTCTACAAATTTGTTTTTGAATTACAGAATAATTTTTAAATCAAAATAAGTTAAATAAATATATCGCTAGGGGGTATTTTTATGAAATAAAGAATGTCCCGGAATGGGGGGTAAAAGAAGTCAAACTTTTTACGCTTCGCTTCAAATGCTCGTTACATTACACAATTTATATTAAACATTACTATAATTAAAACCTGCAACATCATTTAACATAATTAATAAACGTATTGGTAGTATCTGCGAAAAATAAGTATGTGTTAGGAAAATTGATACTATTTTTGTAATTCAAGTATGGCCTGGTTTATTATAATTCACTCTAAATTCTTCAATTCGCCGGTTCCTGTTAATTAGAATAATGGTTAAAATTCATCTGACGTTAGGAGGGATACTTTTCCCTCATGCAAGAAAACTAGCGTTTATTAGCGAAAATATTAAAATTTGTTCTAAGACAATAAAGGAAAATTGTCAAAAAAATGTCACTATGTGAAGACACTCTCTAAAATGAATTCCCCCAGCGTTTGCCTATTTACATATACAAGTTCGGGAGGGCTTATGAATGGACAAGCGTACACTTAAATTCAAATAGAAGTGTCAAAAACGTATTCCGTATTTTATGATATTGTTACGTTGCTCCGGGTTCGAGGATTTTATGCAAATCAGTCGCTAAGAATAAGACAGTCATTTAAGAGCGATGAGAATTTACTGTCGAAAAACAATTCTTGAAATACAGGATTCAACAGCAAAATTAACAGAATAAATATCAGAAGGATTTCACACCTTCAACAGCACTTAGACACAATTATCAGTATCTAAAATACACGTATGTATAAGATTATTCACAAGCACAGCCGAGGTAATCACGGTCAAGGCAAGTTTACTAATCGCTATTTAAAACCAGACTGACCAGACTGTATTTTTCTTTCCATTGAGATCAGGGATTCCCAAAGTGGTCCCCGATATTATTCAGGGCAACCGTGGAAAATTTAAATTGATTTGGGGGTCCCTGAACAATGCCAGGGGTTTAATATAAAATAAAAAGTTTGATCAATTCTTATTTTTATGGAAATTTAAATAAATAACAGTTCGGGAATATCCAGTAACTCACTTGGATATTCCCGACTGATTGTTGAACCCCTTTGCGCGTGGTCTAACTCAGATCCCAAACACAGATGAATCCATACTAAAACAGGAGCTTCTTTTAAAAATATCCACAAATGATTGACGTAAACCAATATTTGAACAAGGATGCTGTTTTCATGTTGCAGTCATCATAATGAGTATTTATCACCCCCCCCCCTTTTCCAAGATGGTCATGTGTCCTGGTGTAGGTGATAAAACAATATTGCTGAGAGCAATTAGAATTATTAATAAAGCACTTTTTTGATATACTATTGTTGAATGTCTTGACGTAGCGAATTTTATAGATCTCGCTTTTCTTGGAGATCTTGCATCATGGAAAGGAGTAAATTAAATAATTTAAAATAGTTTCGTAGCCTATAAAATATAATGCTGTAAAGAATCTCATCTAAGATATTTTTAAAAAGCTGTGCTGATGTAATATATTTATAGATAGAGCAAAAAAATCCCAGTATATAAAATTAAAAAAAAATATTAAATAAAGATTTTTTTTACAAAAATTTTAAAAATTTTTTTTAAAACTTTGATAATTTTTTTTTACATGTCATTATACATCACATACAAAAATAATTTTATCATAATTGTATTTCATCAAAATTTTAAAAAATTTTATTGTAATGTACGTATATTTTAATTCATGCTTCTTGTAGTAAATATAAACTTAACTGAAAAAGTATTCCAAGCCAATATAAAATCAATTTGTGTTTTTATTTGATATTATTTGAATCAATTTAAAGCTGTAGAAATGTATCCAATTTCATACCCCTCAAACAGAAAAATGCCTATACACAAACTTAATTATAAAATTCCCTATTTCTGTCATTAAAAAGTAAAATTTATAGTATTAAATTTCAAAGGAACTATAACTCAATGGGAATGAATTTCATTGAAACCAAAATGTTTTGCACATAACTTAACTCTTTAATTTACTTCTAAAATACGGTGAATTACTGAATTTGAACAATAAATACATCACAAAAGAAAGAATTTTAAAAAATTGCAACTCCTTATATATTAAAATAATTATTATTTTTAAAATTCCTATTAAAAATATTTGATTCATTTGAAGTATAGAATCAAACAGGATTTGCCGCTTCTCATGTATCCTGAATTACATTTTGCCGTGTAGAACTTCTTGATGGATGTTAAATTTGCCGAGGCTTAAAACTCTCATGTTAGCTTGGTGTGGAAGTTAGAATAGTATGTTGCCAGCTCAGTAATCTTCGTCACTTAACTACGTTACCAATATCACAAGAGCACCTTTAAAATGTGATTTTAACACAAATTTGAATTCTGATTTAAGTGAATACCGAAATTTTATCTTACATATTATACTGCGCGTGTCATATATGGGAAGGCCGCGGTGGCCGAGTGGTCTAGGCATCGGATCATTGCTAGCGTGTCATGAGTTTGATCCTAGTACCACTTAAGATCCGCTGTGTAGGGGAGTGATGCACTTTAAATCTGTCGAGAGCTCAAACGTCCTCCCGTTGGTGTGGTGTGGTAGTTAGGAGAGGGGGTGCCAGCTCAGGTGTTGTCCGCGTCACTTGACCATGGTTCAAAATTACGCGGACCGTCGCCAAAAGCCCTCGTGTTGCTAATCAGTGCGACGTTAATATTTTCTCAGTCAGATATGGGAAAATCTTCATATATACACAGTACCACCCAACTCAAATGTATACTAATTTGATTAAACAGATTTAATAAAATTTTGCCTAGCTTAACATTCGTTGTTTTACTGATAAACGTATCGAGTAATTATTTGATTGTTCATTAATTTCCATTTAAAAGTGACACGAAGGGTATGGGTAATGGAACTTGTATTTTAATACCACAGACAAATGACAAGTTCGACACCTGGGCTGACACTCTAATTCCTGCATCTCAGGGAGCACCTTGTTTACCAAAAAAAAAAGTAAATTAAAAAAATCACTCGGTTACCCTGAGGTCGTAAATCCTCTGAAAATGCATGCGTCACATGTATTTATTCCATCAAATAAGCATTATAAATATAGTAGTCCAGTAGCACACACAAGGGGGAGGGGTGCCCTGGGGGTCCAGACAACCCCCAAAGCCCTTGAGATTTTTGATTGATGATAATTCTATATAGACATAGAGTAAAATTTAATTAAGTACTTGTAATTAACAATTTATAATGCTAATTATTAATTCAATATTTTACTTATTTATTTTTTTGTAAACAAAATCGACAAAATCAGCAGAATCAATTGGTGTTGTCTTGAGGTATGATACGAGTTGGGAGACTTTTGACCATGGACCTCCCCCCTTGAAAAATTTTTGTGTGAGCTACTGTAGTAGTCGTGTGTGTGGTCTCGATTCACAGCCGGTGTTGCTTCGGTCGAATCGTAGGTGTGAGTCTTGTGGTCACTGAACACTTTCCGGATCAGTTAATGCATTTTAAATCCTTTGAGGCTCAATGAACCTAGTGTCTGGCTATGGGGCATGAGTTCGAGCCCTAGTGCCAAAGAAAGCACTCAGTGTGCAGGGGCTGGTGCACGTTAAATCTATCAAGGTTCAAAGTCACTTCCATTGGCACGGTGTAGTAATTTGGAGAGGGTCCCAGCTCAGGTGTCGTTCTCCTCACTTGACCGTGGTACAGAATTACGAGGTACGTCGGCAATAGCTCTCGTGTTGTTTTTTGTGCGATGTTAATATTATTCTCATTCTCACTAACCCGTCGAGACTCAAAATCCTCAAGTCCTTGCGGTATCAGGGCCGGCTCTAAAAGTTTTGCTGTCCCGAACAAAAATGGAAAATGCCGCCCCTCTCTCAAAAAAAAATTATATTTAAAAAAGAGGAATTATTCATATAGTCACACACCTATAAAACTTGAATAGTTTTTGCGAACAAAAAGGCAGCATAAGGGCCCTCAGAGGTGTTAATTTTGTCTCGAGGGGTGAAAATATAAACAATTTTCTCAAAAAGGTATATTTCTTTTAAATTTAAATTAAATAATTTGAATCTTTTACATATTATTTACAAAGGATTATGGTTCCAAAAAAGTACAAAATGTTTGAAATATAATCATAATCTTAAAAATTATAAGCATATGCAAATATGAAATAATTTTGTAATAAATATTGAGTAATTTTTGCGTTACGCAAGGTTTTTTTTTAAATAATAGCCTTTGGTGTATGAAACTTTATAAAATTATAAAATATATCATACTCTTAAAGCCTTCTAATTTTAGAATAATATACATTTTGTATTTCAAAATATATTTGAAAAATATTGAAATTTTTTAAAAATAAATTTGGAAATGTGTATTGATTTATTTTTTAAAAAAATATAATTTATTATTCTATTTATTTGAAAATACTACAGTGTAATAAGGATACATTTAACTTTATAAATCAACTTACAGCTTGTAATTAAACTTTAGAAAATAGCATGCGCAACGTAAAACTTAATATTTCTTATAGAAATATTTCTTGTTTTCATATGCTTACAATTTTTAAAATTATGATTATATTTTAAAAATCGTACCCTTTTCTGACACCCCATTCCTTTATAAATAATGTATAAAAGATTCAAATTATTCAATTTTAATATCAAAGAGTAATATGTATTTAAATATTGTTTAAATTTTCAGCCTTCTAGAGAAAGTTAACGCCCCTGATACCCCGTAACAATTATATATACTAACAAAATGTAAAATAATTCGAAATTAAGAACATAATTACCTATTATTTGAAACGAGTAAAATGTAAGAGAAGGAATCGCCCATTTCAGCAGGCCTATTTCTTCGAAATAGAGTCTACTGATGATGGAAATCACAAGCGTTTATTTTAACTACACTCGAGACTAAAAACATCTCATGTAGCTCTCTATCTACCAAAACCTATAATTACCTCCTTTTGGATAGCTGAAACCGGACATCGTATGGTTGAAAGGAATGTCCGTTGTGGGGAGAAAGTTACTAGTGAAAAATGTGTAAACATATCAAATTTCATGATTTAACATGTGCTACAACCGCGAACCCTTCAAGTTTCAACAGAAAAGAAAACTACCATTAAACATACAACGAAGGAAATAAGATATGTTAAATAAAATACCAAATTCCCACACTCTTTAATATTTCATCAGAAAATATACAAAAATTTTTGCAACAAAAAAAAAAAAATTTCTCAAACTAAGCCCTTAAAATTTGCTGCCCTGGGCAGGGTCCGGCCCTAACTGCCCTTGGTGGTTTTATGTCATCCTTGACATTTTTCTATGTCTTCAAATTACGATATCCATTGCCTCGTGTTTCTTTATCGTGATACGTTGATAAACAGTGAATCATTTAACAATCGAGGCGGTAAGTTAAATTTTATAATAACCAATCGGATGCATTGATAGTTTTGAGATGCTCAAATTAAGGCACGTCCCTATATCCCTACAGGAAATGGCAGAGCAGTCATTTTTTAAGGCTCTTCCTTAATCCAGTTAATTGCAAGCTCTCTAGTTTCATATCAACAGGAAAATGGAGCGATAATTACACCCGTTAGAGGATCTCGATCACTATAATTAAAAACAAAATGTCCGAAAGTTTTCTCTCTCCGCACCATTCGTCTTTCCATAGAGGATGGAGAGAGGGAAAAAAGGACGATTATCTCATTAAAACGTGACCAAGGAAGAGGGAATGTAATTTTTAGTTTTGCTTTTATTGTTATTTCCGGCCATAACACGCCTCTTCCATTTAAGAAACTCTCGAAAAACCCCCATCTGGAAAATGAATTGTTCACTCATACTATCTGGATGAAAGTTTAAAAATTTTTTTTAAAAATTTGTAACCGAATTTTTTAGTTTTTGCAAATAGTTCCCTTTTCAATCGCGTACCATGCTATAGAATAGTTTTATTCGGATTCCAGGAAGTTGAGTTATTTATTTACACATTTTTCTTTCTCATCTATTTCTTTCTCTCTCTCTCTCTATATATATGAAATATATTTTCATGGATTGGATTTCTTATGTATGACCGTGAATCATTGTGGGTGGAAACTGATTTACCAATATTTTCTTGGAACGTTCCACGGCGATGAAATACGGCAGATGGTCTGCTCTTTCTGCTAGAGCAACTCTCCATAAAATTTTACATTTACGCTTTGTTTTCACGATATGAAACTATCCTACAGATTGCTAAAATATATTTGTCCGCAAAAAAATTTATATTTTATAGAGGTCGTGGCCGAAAAATTAAAGAAGCTTGCTTGTGATCACATAATTTATTTGAGCATGCTCCTAGTACAGCGCCAAAATGCAAGTAAGGGAATTGTTAAATATCATGTTTTATATATACAGGGAAGAACAGGGAAAATTAAAATTAATAATAATAATAATAATAAAATTAAAGGAATAGTCGCCCATCCGGTATAGTGGTTAGCGACGCTGACTGCTGTGTGGTAGGGCCTGGGTTCGAATCCCGGATATGGCATAGATGTTTGCAAATGTATAGTGCCTGCATGGGAGTACTCTAAATAGCCGTCGAGCCGCATGTCCTCTCGTGAGTTTGGTGGAAGGGGAAGAGAGGTGGGAGGCCCCTGACCACTCCCAGGTTGTTCTCCCTCAATATTGGGGTGGAACCGAGCCAAATCGTACTGTCACCTGTATGGTGCTCAAAGCTACGGCTAACGACAGGCGTACTATCTAGCCCGATGCCGTGATGAATTTCGTGGGCTTCGATCTGACTACGTCAGACAGGTGGCATTAGCAGCAACAACAACAACATAATAAAGGAATTAATGTGTTTAGGCGAATGGATTAAGTAGTTATTTATAGAAACGATATCATTGCTTAGGGAATATTAATCCCGTTAAGAAAGGCGCATGAAAACAATTAATGATCTTGTATTTCTTGAAATCGTCAATAAACCTATTAAAAATTCAAGTCTAAAGAATCAGTAACAAATATACCAACATAGTGTTTTTAATGCCTTAGAAAAAGATACATTGAGACGCGTTTCGAAATAGGGTATTAGGATTTATGAATTAGATGTTGTAAATAAAAGAGATTCGAATTATGAGTAGATATCAAATTTATACATTTGTCAATGAAATCGAAAGCTTAATGCTAAGGTTTAGATAACAACAATCTAAAAATGAATTGACGAGGTGTGACACAATAAAACAGAGACTGGTCTAATAAATTATTGTATGGTACAGAATCCGTGACATAATCACCTTCAAAGTAGTTCCCGTCAGCATTAAGACACTCTTGCTTTCGGTGCTGCCATCGCTGAGAACAGTTCTGGAACGGTTTTCGGAAGATCCTTCAGGAGATACTTGTTTTTTTGCTTGAACCTCTTTAACTGAGGCAAAATGGGTTCTTTTTAAGCAAGATTTTATTGTAGGAAATAAAAAAAAAAGTCGTATTAGGCCATATTACAGTAAAGTTTTTGCTGGTCAGAAACTGCTTAACCAATAAGGCCGTGTGAACGGGTGTATTATCTTGGTGCAACAGCCATTCATCACTCCCCAATTCTGGTCTTTTCTTCTTAATTTTTTCACGAATTATTTTTAATACTTCAATGTAGTTGTACTGATTTACAGTCTGACCAATGATGTGAGTGGGAACCCACCCATATCACGGATTTTGGCAATGTTTTGGTATGTAATCGCTTACCTTGGGCGTCCAGTACGTTCATCATCTTCCACATTGTCCTTTCCCCTTGAAAACCACATATGCCATTCAAGCACATGTGCACGACACAAAGTTTTATCTCCATAAACCTCGGTTAGTATTTGAAATGTTTTCGTGACTGATTTCTTCACTAGAAACTTGATTTTTTTCCTGTAGACTGTAGTGGTACGTGTTCACTCAATGACGCAGAATTACCAACTGGTGTGATCGGTTAAGACGAAACTGGCCACATGGATAAAGGAGGAGAGTGGAATGACGCATCAAAACAGTTGCCGCCAACTCCCCTCTTTTTTAAGCTACACACTTAGTCTCGTTTTTTGTGTGTGTGTGTCACACCTTGTGTCATGAAATACTGAGCGTGGCTAGGTTTTCAAACATGGACTGCAATTTTTTTTCTGTGTTACTATTACGAAATATTTGAGAATGTTTCTTTTTTTTTAATTACTACTGGATCTGACCTACGTAATGCTTCGCCAGCGATATATCGTCATTCTCAATGACTGTCGGAGGACCAAGAATTAGGCGATTCATCGCTAATATGGCCCTAGTTTTGCTTTTAAGTTTAAAGTTATTAATTAATTATTCGATCTAAGAAAAATTATCACTACAAACTGTAAAAAGAAGCGAGTTTTTTTCCACGATTAGAATATAAAATAAATATGACGGGTATGAAATTAATGAAATGATTTATTTGTCAATTTTTTTTGCTTAAATATTGTGATTTATCAAATATTTCATAAAATAGGAAAAATTCTGGAGAAATATGAAAAAGTAGATGCCTGGATTAGAAAAATTTATAATTATGTAATGCGTAGAATGTTTTATTTATTTGAGAAATCAGCATCCTCCTCTCTTGGTGTATCTTCTTAGTCTTAAAACTTGTTGGTTCTTTTTTTCTCTATAATAGTGATATGAAAATCTGAAATTAAACTCTCAGTTGCTGTTGTTATTGCCTTATCCAAGTAGTGCAGATAAATCAAATAGCGCCAAAGGCATTTGAAACGGCCCTTGCTATATCGAAGACTTCTGGCATGTAAAATAGTTGATGATCCGTGAGGTTTAGGTCTATGTTGTGGAGTTTAGCCAAAGTAAGAGGACAATTAAAAATATAAATAGAAGAAAGTTAAAAGTCAGAACAGTGAGGAAAAGTATTATAACTTCTTAGGCCATTTAGGGACAATTCCTTCCCTTAAAATTTTATTGTAGGTAGTCTGGCTATGGTGGTTGAAATTACGTGGTTAAGTATGGTGTATGTGCCAAAACGTCTTCTATTTCAAAGAAGAATGCGTAAAATCTTTTGTTAGGTAAAAGTCTTTTTTAACACGCTTTTATTAGCTTCCCCTGTATGTAACGGAATCTTTGACCTCGATTTTTACACACTAAGGTCACCCTCCCTTACCACCTTCAGCAAACTTACCGCCACCTCTTTAAAAGGTTAGATTAATTCGAAATTTGCACACTTGTCAAGGACTGATGGCAATACAATAATTTCGTAATTTTGTTCCATTGCTCTGAACTGTATTAAAGATTTCTCATTTCTAGATTTGGCGACTAAAAGATGAAGTTGCACTGCGAGAAACGATATTCAAAACTGAGAGCAAACAGCTCACACTTTTGAGTACTTCACATTCTCAAAATAGCTCCGATGCACGCTTGCTCAGATTTGAGAATCGCATATTCTCATATCGAGACACAAGTACATTCTCATTTTTGAACCTGTTACGGGATCAAATTTTTGAGAATGAAAGATTGATATGAGTATATAATGCACTCATATTTGAATCTGTTAATGTATCAAATATGAGTTAAAACAATAAAATGAGTATGAATAGCATTTATTTTCGGTACTGTTGATCTAATATGAATTTTTAACAGAAAAATATTTATTAACCCAAATCTTAAGGGATTTAAAAATGTGATACCTGAGTTGTAAATTTTCACTTTCTACATCTTACGTATTATTTTATTTTCATTTCATGAAATTTTTACACTTAACTTCGAAATCAAAATTCATTTTACATTTATTGTGTGTAACAAAAAGGTACTCGCATATTATCGCGAAAGTGCCTAAGTTAAAGATAACTCGCCAAATTGGCAGTAACGATTTCGCATGTGTCCTACGCGCTGAATTAGCAGCCATGTACTTCGTTTTATATAATGTCGCCAATACGGTGGCGACAATACGCAAGTATCAACAAAAATATTACTTTTCGAGAAAAAAAAATGCAACTATTATTTGATCACAAACTGCATGTCTTCGAACTTTTACCGCAAATATAAATCTTTGAAAACTACAAAAATGAATTCGATGTAATAATTAAACAAATGTGTATGCATTTTGAACTAGTTCCAGAAGCAATTTGATTCATTATTTATATTTATGTTTCTCTAGAAGCATTATATTGTTTCCTTAAAATCATATACAAGCAGAAAATTAACTTTTATTTAAAAAAATTCAGCCCTTCAATAATAAGTTATTAGAAATATCTAGGAAACATGATAAATAACAGATTTTTCTAAGTAAAAATTTCAAAACAATGCCAGAAAGAAATAGCTTTTTTACATATTATGTAACCTGAAGAAAAAAACCTTTTGACTAAAGTAACACTCATTAGGCCCAGGTGTGTAAGTACTCTTTATATCAATTGTTTTGTTTAAATAGAAACCTATTCACATGGAAATAAAGAAAATGCATTGCTATATTACAAATTAAGCTTGTTTTGTGTTAAAGCAACTGATTTTACACTTTCCTATCACCAAAGAAAACAAATATAATAGTTTTTAAGTTAATGTTTTTTTTAATTAAAATACTTAAAAATTTTAGTCCTTAGAAGAATGTAAAAACAACTCTAACAGTACATTTTTGCATTAATAAAACATTTAGTTTTTAACCTAATGGAAAGAGCTTTTAGAGAAGTTTTCAGCACCCATTCAGAAGAAAAAATATCATCATAAGGACCAATAGAATCATAATCTTGCCATTTTACTAACTTGATACAGCATTTTATTTTCAATTATTCACTGTTAACAAGAAAAATAAAACAAACCAAAATCATATTGTTGAAATATTTATTCTGGAAATTGTACACTTACAAGAAACATAAAAAAATAAACAAGAATATAAGTGAGATTTTTGAATTTTTTTTTATAAACACTATCTAATCCATATTATAGTCAGCTCCATCCTTATTTGTGCAGAATAGATTATCTTTTAGTGTAATATACATTGAATTATCATTGTAAATATAGGAAAGTGTTAAAAGTACATAAATAAACAACTTTTTTATTTTTATCAAATCATGTCTTTGAGTTACAAAATGTGAGTGAAAATGACTTTCAAACAGTGTTGTTTCAAATAAATTACACGTTAGGATATGCGAGTCATCTAAATTATTTACGGCAGAATTTAAAGATAGCTGGTTCTGAAAGGAATTTTGAAAGTTTTCTCATTAGAGTAAAATTTTTACAAAGGTTGTTCATAATTATATAGTTTTCGAAATGACTATCTACAAAATTTAGCATAACACATGTAGTGATATGCTATGCCTGTATGAGTATTTAGAACATAACGACAAAGGCTACAATGTGAAACCAATGGTCTTTGGCAGAAAGTGCAAAATGTATGAAATTCATAGATTAATTTTATCCATAAAATATAAAAAAAAGAGAAAAATTCAGAACTATATGCAAAATTTAAAACAAATTATGAGTGGAAACATTAAAAATCAAGATATGTGCTAACAAGCAGAAATGAAATTAGTGCAAATTAAAAATAAAGCATTCATAATTTAGAAGAAGATTTAAAAAATACAATTTTTATAAATATTGCACGTCTACCTGAATTTCACATTTTTAAAAACAACAGTTAAAAAAATACCACACATTGGAACAATATATACAGGAACTAATTTGTTATCAGTACACTAAACATTAAACATCTTTAGAAGTGGTTTTGAAATCGCTGCAAATAAAATTTTAACTTCCAATAGTATTCAATCAACGATGATGGTCTCCCACTAAGAACTCAACATGACAATAATTTAAAAGAATGGCTTATTCCTGGCAAAAAAGGAATTACATTAAGAAGCAAAAACATAAGTACTTTTTTTTATAGAAAACCAATTAGAAAAATATGAATGCCAGGATTTAAAGAAATAGAACAAAAGGTATTTAGAAATGCCAAGAAAAAAGCAGAAAAAAATAAAATTGAAACTGGAAAAATAATAACTGCATATAAAAGAGTGGGGTGCTCAATATCAATTGTTATAATTTCTTACTAGTTCTATTCCAAAATGCAGAGTTAGTGTAAAAATGTAGTACAGAGGACCCCACGCCTTTACCACGATGACATTAATTTTCTAGTTAATCATTTTATTCTTATATAAGATTTATTTCTTACTTTTTAGTTTGATAAAAAAGCATGTTTCTTAAAACTATAATTTAAATTAATTGTGCTTCAAATACGTCAGACTGAACAAATTACGTATTATCACAACAAATGCCAAATCTAATAATAACACACCAAGTTGGCAACCCTGATTGGTAATTGCGTCTTATTGCAACCTATTAGCGATATTATATGAAATGAAGCACCTGGCAGCCAATTCAGTGTGTACCACACATAGGAAATCGGGGTGGCCAACTCAGCGAGTTATTTAGAGTCAGCGATTGTCGCAAAAATACACAAGTACCCTCCGAGTTCCTGTGTGTTGAACGTACTGAATTGGCAAACAGGTGCTTTGTTTCATATAATGTCGCCCATTGGTTGTGATAATACGTAAGTATATACCAAGATTTATGTTTTTTCACTTGTGTACAACATACCTGCATACAGGAGTTTTTGTACCCAAGCTGTATTAATATTTGGTACTTACATAATATTGCAACCATATTGGTGAAATTATATGTAATACAACACATGGTAGTCAATCTGGCGCATACGACACATGCAAAATCAGGGTCACCAACTTGGCACGTTATCTTGAACATTGGCATTGTTGTGGTAATATGTATCGTAAAATCTGGTGTATGGTGCACACTTTTAACACAAAAAATAAGATTGAATTTTATGCGTGCACGTCATATACCAGGTATAAAAATAAGAGCTTTAAAAAATGTGAGCACAGGAAAAAAAATTAGATTTCTACATAGATCAAAATAATGGTTATTTAAAAGAAATGGCATTCCTTATGAACTTAAAGGGTTGCACTTCTAGATGTATACTATTTTTTACTAAAGCTTAGAATAAATGACTTTCAAACTTTAAGAGCATGACTCGCATACATCTCAGGTTTCTTCATGAAAATGGGGGTGCACATTCTCAGCAAATAAACATAAAAATTAAAAATTGCAACTTGAAAGTATAAGTGCACGTAATACGATGGTATGCATGATATGACAGATTTTATGGTAAGGACATAATTTTTCTCTACCTTTCTTTAATGAGTAAAAGCATAAAATATATTTATATTGGGTTAAATATAAAAAATCTGATATATATATACTTCATTTATTTTCATCCAAATAAACAAACACTATAGTCACAATAAAGGAATCATAAAATAAATTTATTGAAATAGTTCACTCTTTTAAATAATTTCTTTATGAGAACTTTTAAGACATTTACCATAAGTTTACTAATAAGCTAAAAAAGTTCTTTAAAATTTACAAGAAATTAGTCTCTTAAAAAGATTACTAATTGAAAAAAAAAATTATTTTGTAGGCTTGCCTTTTTCAAGACATGCAAGCTATTTTAAAGTTCAATATGAAAATAAAACTATTCCAATATAGCAAAGGAATACTTAAATTATTATTTGCCTATAAGCAAGTGCCCAAAAAATCAAACAATATGATTTATTATGAATCAAGTAAATTTCATTAAGATATGTGACTACCCAAAATTCGCAGTTTTGGTGAAAATTTTCAAAAATTACTTTTGTGTTTTTATTTTAAAGCCTATACATTTAAGATTCCAAAAACACTCTCTATTTTTGTTTCTATGATATCTAGAAGCAAAGTTATAGCATAATTAGTAAACTGGAATTGGATTTAACAAAACCAGATGCTGATCCCTACACAAAATATTTTTAAGATATTCAACTTAAATTTTCAGAACATGTTTTATTTAGTTCTATCTGTGTTATGAATCAAAATCTAATCTCTGTGTATATATAGTGAACCAAAAGTGTTTATACACTTGCATTTTCCTATAAAATTAAGTGTTTCCGACTAATAAAAATTAATATTTTGGAATTGTAATTTTTTTATATCTGTAACTTGTTCTTGGTGAAATGACATAATTATTTTTTAAAAATTCATAATCAAAAAGCTCCTGAAAAATTACGCCACTAAAGTCTTAGTACACTTAACAAAAATCTCAACATAGCATTGAATATTGTATTTCTTTCTTAATTTAGAACTTAGTAGGATATCTTTTAGTGTCCACAACAACTTTTAGACATCTTGATATAGATTTAATGAGTTTTTGTAATTTCTGCATTGATTTTCCTCCATGCTTCTGTGATTATTGTTTTTACTTCCCATTATGTGTTTATATGTCAAGTTTTCTTTTTATTATAAATCTAGTTCTCCCCAAATATGCTCTGCTGGGCTAAATAAATTGATTGGGGAGGTGTTTTCAAACTTTTGGGTACAATTATAGAGACACCAGCAGTGTACATTGAGAGCAGTTCGCTTGGCGTCATTATCCTGTTAAAAAATGAAGTCGTCTGAAATATCCAAATTTTGAGAGGATAATTTAAAATTTCTCTTTAAAATATTTAAATAGAGCTCATGATTCTCAATACCATCAAAAAATGCCAAATTACCTAATTCCTGAAGCCTATTTACACCCCCCCCTTTCCCGCAAGAACACCTCTGTGTTGAAGCATGGAGGTGGAGGAGCTCTTGTTCCACATAAATTCACCGGATTAAATGCCTCATTTTTTCCTTTAAAACTATTATATGCCCATCAGAACCAAAAATGTTGAATTTTCTGTCATCCCTATCACTTTCCTGTCAATTTTGAATTTTCTGAAACTTAGTCACAAGAGTCTAGTTGGATGAATGAACCATGGAAGTGGAAGTGCTCTTGTATGGGGGCGTAAATCAGCTACAGAAATAGGTAATTTTTGATGGTATTGAGAATCATAAGCTCTAGTCAAATATTTTAAAGAGAAATTTTAAATTGTCTGTCCAAAATTTGATATTGAACACGACTTCATATTTTAACAGGATAATGATGCCAAGCGTACTGCTCTCAATGTACACCGCTGGTGTCTTTATAACTGCCCCAAAATTTTGTGAAAACACCTCCTCAATCAATTTATTTAGCACAGCAGAGCATATTTGGGAAGAACTAGATTTAAAATAAAAGGAAAGCACATGACATATAAACACATAATGGGAAGTAAAAATAATAATCACAGAAGCATAGAGGTAAATCGTTGCAGACATTACAAAAAACTGATTAAATCTATACCAAGACGTTTAAAAGTTGTTGTGGACACTAAAAGATAGCCTACTAAGTTCTAAATTAAGAAAGAAATACACAATATTTATATAAATATAAAGCTATGTTGAGTTTTTTTGCTAAGTGTACGAAGACTTTTGTGGCGTAATTTTTAGTAGCTTTTTTGATTATTAGTTTTTAAAAATAATACTTATACTATTTATTAAAAAATAATTATGTCATTCAATTAAGAACAAGTTGCAGATATCATAAAAAAATTACCATTTCTATACATTAATTTTTATTAGTCAAAATCATTAAATTTTATAGGAAACTGCAAGTGTACGAACACTTTTGGGGTTCACTGTATTTATGTACTTCATTGCATTTAAATGTAAAAAATATCATTAATTTTTTAAAAAATCGAGTTTTTGCATAAAATTTGGCATATTTAAAAAACTTTTAAAAGTAATACATATCTTTTAATTCCTAATATATAAAGATGTTCCATTATTTATGTACTGTATAAATATTATTTGAATACATTCATTAGAATTTTGTGTAAAAGATCCTAATTGCAATTTTTCATGAAAATTTTACTAAACTCGACAATTTTTATAATCTATAAAACTCTCCAGAAAACAGCAAAAGGGTTAAAAAATTAGTTAAACATGAAGCTAAAGAGTTTGAGCTATAAATATGGTGAGTTTAAGAAATGTACAACTAGTAGAACATTTTTCATATTGTATTTAAATCTTTAAAAGCATTGTCTGAGAAACTATGTTTTTTGGCTTCACGGTAAAGTTCACAAATTGTTTTCTTTTTAAGACAATGAATTAACATTTTAAGAAAATTTTTATTTTATTTTATTTGTATTATAGACTATAATCTCTGTGTATGTATTTATGCATTTTATTGCACATACAATTTGTCAGAAAAAACATGCTTTTTTTAAAAAAATTGACAAATTAAAAAATTATATAAATCTTATCGCTCTAGGCACAGATAATGATGTTATTTGTGTGCAGTTTTAATATTATTTGAATATATTAATTAGAATTTTCAATACAAGGTTTACTGCAACTGCAATTTTTAACTAAAATTTTCCAATCTATCCAAAATAATTTAAAATTTTGTGGAATTGTATTTTAATTCCTGACTCAAGTGTAGTATAGTCAAGTGTAGCCCTTTCGATTTGGCGATTTTTCTTTGGATTTTGCGATTTTTATATAGATATTATGGTGAGATAACGAATTCATTCTGGCTTCGGGAAACCTATCGCTAAGTGAAGTAGCTTGGCGATCGATTTTGGTCACCAAAAAAATTTGACATCGCCAAGGCCCCCCCCCCTATACTACACTTGAACCTTAATTCCTAGTTCTATGCACACCCTTTTTAAAGAAAAAGTGTTTTTTTTTAGTTGAAAATTTATGTTTCAATAAAATGCTCCGAAGTAGCCACATACCTTAAATTTGTTTTTTTTAAGTAATCCGCCAAAAAAAGGCAGATTTTTATCACATTTTTTTGCTAAATTCCTATAAAAGCCTTATATTAAAAAACAAGGCACATACTTTTGTAAAACAAATAGGTGAAAACTTTAATTCAAAAGTCTAGAAA
>BMAO01009566.1:0-15965 GCA_019973975.1 Trichonephila clavata | reverse complement strand
AGGACTAATAATATACACGTTTTTCCAAAGTACGACTTTTTCTGCACAGTGCTATCTATTAAATCATTCCGAAGGCTTTGAAAGGCAATAAAAGTATCTTGACAGTGTTTACGACTGATTTACTTATTTAAGAGAATTTACTTATTTATTCTTTTCTACCCCATCTCCTGCCTACGTGGAAAGCGGTGGCATCGGGAGCGAATCACGTAACTTTTAATGGGCAGTTAATGGTTTAATTAAAAACCGTACACAAATTATATAATTTTATGTATCACAAGCCCATGGGGTCTCTGGTAATTATGAAACTTATTCTTAACTTAGTATATTGTTAAGTTAATTATAAAATACGTTGTGCAGTATTGATATATTTATAAGTGTGTTGTATCAGCGTAAATGTGTATTTTATTTTTCATTATCTCAGAATGTATTTTGTTTGTTTACTTTCAGAAAATTAATAATTTTCTTAAATAATCTTTTGTTTTCGACATTTCCATATACTCGCACTCTCAGTTTGAGAATTGCTGACCTAAACGATTCGATGCAGGCTTAATGGGAATATATATGTGTACACTGATATGCCTTTCGAAGTTAAGAAATATTTTAAATATGTGTAAAAACTCCTTCTATTCATGCACTGCCTTTGCTAATCGCGAATGCCTACATATGCAGTGAATGGGAATAGAATAAATAGTCATCTATGACCACATATATTGTTTAATCGCTGTTACATGTTGTATGTATGCATTCAAGTATAAATCTTAAGTATGGAGATAAACAAAATTTAGTTAATAAATTTATTCTCGCAAATATTGATTTAAGATTTTTCCAGATTTATCAAATATAAATTGTTTGTTTGGTACAGATATTTATGGAGCTTTCTTTTTAAAAAGCAATTGTTAAGTAAAATTTAAATTTTTTGTAGAGAATGTTTCTTTATCTACAAGCTCATAAGAAAATAATGTGTAATAAAATATGGACTGGCTTTCAAACCAAAGAAAATCACGAGATAAAATCTAAAAAAAGTGTAAAAGACCGAAGTAAAACTTTAATGAGAAATTCAGGTGCTTACTTACTATACTGTCAACCATTATCAGAAAATTGTCAATAGTATGCTGAAACGAGATTATTGTGTATGTACATATGTGGGACAGTTTTCCGCTACTGGCAACATCTTTTTATTTGTTGAATTGGTCAATGGTATAATAGGTAAGTATCCCAAATTTTAAACATTACGAGGATTCATTTATTTACCTAGCTCTTTTGAGTCCATTAAGTATTGAGCCAGTTTTGTGTGAATCTTGGAAACTCGAAAACTGCTCTTTTCTCCTAGGAGCATTTCTTAAAATTTTTTTCTACTTTAAAATAATACATCTAAAAATGGGTCAAAAATAAGTGCAGGAAATTTGACACGCAAATTATGTATTGATGTCAATTTTCTGTTCAGAAGTTTTGAAAATACTACACGCAGTTTGATCACGAATATAAATTTATATAAGTATAAAATATAAAGTATAAAATAGTGTACAAATTTTAGTTAAAAGTTATATATATATATATATTTATATATAAATTTCTATAACTGAGCGATAAGTTATTTATAATTCATTGGGGGAAATTTTATTTTGAGAAGAAAGAATATTTTTTTTTATTACAAGTTCTTAAATTAGATGTTATAAATGTAAACTACTTTACAAAGCAATATGCTTTAGTGTACAAAAGCAAATAAAGCGTACCAGCTTACGTAGTGAAATTTACAAATCAAACATTTATATGCAACAGGTATAAATAAGCTTTCGTATTCAAACAAGTTGAAATTTATGGAGAATTTTTTTCCTATCCTATAGCGAAATTTAGCGAAATTCCTCAAACTATATCCGGTTTCTTGTATGTAAGTGATGATAGATGAATCCTGCTGAAGATTACTTACACAAGTTTAAAACATCTGTCTTAAAATGCTCTCGTAGCCTAGTAGTCACGAACTGTTGGCCGACGTGTCATGAGTTCGAGCACTAATGCAACTGAAGACCAGCTTTGAAGAAGGGCTGAAGATTGTTAAATCAGTCGAGGCTCGAAGTCCTCCAAATGGCGTGGTGTGGTAGTTCAAAGAAGGGGTCTCAGCGCAGGTGTCGTTCTTGTCTCTTCATCGAGATTTAAAATTACGAGATTCGCCGTCAGTAGTCCCCTCGTGTTGCTTTATAATGCGACAATGATTCACACCCACTCACCCTAAAGTCTATTTTTCCTGCCTCTAAGGTATTATAACAGCAAATACAGATTTACAGACAAATTTGAGAATTATTTTCGATCAAGATTTTTTTCTTAACTGTGTAAGACCTTCCAGAAAGAGGAATTTAAGCTATTAAAAAAAATCCAACCATTTTTTTAGCATCACGTACAGAATAAACTATAAAGGAATATGAGACAAATTTATACAATACAGTAAAATAATATTCTTTATATCTCTCAAACTAATATTGATTTGACTCTCTCATTAATTTCTCTCTCATGATATATTTCTTTACGATAATTTCAAGTTGATATTGAAATATCTTTCAGAAATACATAAACTTACTTTTCATTTTTAATTTCTTCTATGCTATTCATCTGGATTTTTAGTCTGAATATATATTTATATACATATGATTTAATTCAGTATAATATTAATGACTTTATTCATAATTGCCGTCTGTTATCAATTCTCACTCCCAAATGGCCTTGGTAGGTTAGTGGTCAAGGCCATGAACTCGTGGTGAGTTTGTCATGAGTTCGAGTCTAGTGCTGTTGAAAACCCGCCATGAAGGGGAGGGATACACGATAAATCTGTCGAGAGATTAAACGTCCTCCTATTGGTATGGTGCGGTAGTTAGGAGAGGGGGTTACAAGCTCAGGTGTCGTCCTCATCGCTTGACCGTGGTTCAAAATTACTAGCACAGAACTGAGTTAAAAAAAATAGAAGCAATGTATATATATTGAATGTATTTGTAGTCATATCTAAACTGTAAATCTAAATATCCTTTTTGGTATGTAGTAAATATGTAGATTTGGGTAATTAAATAATCACGTAGTTAAAGACATTTGAAGATAAAATAAATTGCAGCAAAATTTACAGGCTGTCCATGCAATTTAAAAACATATTTTTTTCATCGGTTATTTTAATTTTTTTTTAAATATAAATGCATCTATTTTCTAAAAAGTATCCTTGTAGAATCTACTGCAAAATTCATGTATTAATCTTATAATATGTAAATCTCTTTCACATGAAATTACAATAGCTTAAATCAGCGGTTTTGAACTGTGATCTTAGAACCTACCGGGGTCCCCAACGCCTATCTGGGGGCTCAGTGAAGTTCTCTCATTTACTGTTAAGATTTTTCTCTTTTACAGACTTTGAAAGGTCTAGTAGCAAAATTGAAAGGTGTTCAATATCATAAGCTAGATCATTAAATTGCTTCAATGAGAAACTGGAACATATATTTCAATCAATAATATTAATCGTTTTTAATATATTGTTAGTAAAGTCTCTCTCTCTCACACACTTCACTGTTTTTTTTTAAACGGGAAAAAGTACTATAAAAAGTTTATAAATAACAAGTGAGTGAATATTAACGTTACACTGTTCAGCTACACGAGGGCTTTTTGCGATGGACCTCGTAATTTTGATCCATGGTCAAGTGACGATGACGACACTGAGCTGGCACCTACTCTCCTAACTACCACACCACACCAACGAAAAAACGTTTGAGCTCTCTAAAGATTTAACGTGCATTGCTCCACTACACGGCGGGTCTTCAGCGAAACTAGGCTCGAACTCATGACACGCAGACCACGAGTCCGTTACCTTGGCCCCTAGGCTACCTTGACTGTTCGAACTCCGCAGAAGGCATGCATTTTTGTCAATGCATATTGCTCTAGTGTGGAATAGGTGAACTCAAAAAAATGCTCGAAGTCAAAAGTCCTCTCCAGAAGTTGATGAGAAGAAAAGAGAGATGGGTCCCCCCCTGGATGGTCCACATCCTTTAAAATTGCGGTGAAAGAGAGCCAAAACGTACTGTCCCCTGCATGGTGCTTAAAACTGCGGCTAACGAATGACTTAATCTAGCCCTCTTGCCAAGATGAATTTCGTAGTCCTTGATCGGACACTATCGAACTAGGGCATAAATACAACAACAACCAGTTGCAATTTGTTAATGTAATACCAACTCAAACTATTTCTAAATTTAGTGGGAGACAGGATTAGCATATCAATAGTTTTGTAAAACTCTTTAACCTTTTCCCGATAAGAATATTTCTTGATCCTTTCTTTAAATTTTCTTTTTTTGCAGGCTTTTAAAAAATCTGTTTATATAATCCTTAACAACTGTTTCTTTTTTCATTGATATTTTGTCAAAAATAAGCATATTTTTATAAAAAAATTTATGATTATATCAATTATATCAACTCAAATTAGCAGTTAGAAATGTTAGAAATATTAAATTTAAAGAATTATGCTGATTTTTATTTTCATCGAGAAAAAACATATTTTTCCTTAAAGTTGGCGTTTTTCCGAAGATTTAAGCGCTCAAAAGAACACTTTACAAAAATGTATATTAGATTTTAAAAGATAATATATTGTACACTTACAGTTAATTTTATTCTCTTAAAATTCTGTTTTTGTGTGTAAATTTTAAAACACGGAGAGAGCATAGTCCAATATCGCAATCGAGAAGAAAATATCATGTTTCTTTTTTTTACCCGTTTTCCCAAATCGTTTCTTTTTGAACAACACACAAAACATTGCCTCGTTGGTTTCAATTTTTTGTCGGTAAGAGGAATCCCTTCCAAAAGATTTTTACTGTCAGTCGTAAGGGACTAGACGAAATTCCTGGTCGTCCGTCCACTTTTCTCATTTACCGCTCCATATCTTTCAATATAAGACCATCTATAATATTAGGCCTGAAATTCAAATGACATAATATTCCTCCCAGTTTTTGATATAAAACGATAGCATTCTATAATGATGTATCTAAAATATGGAAAACTATTTCTTTGTATTATTTCTTGCTTCTTTTTTTTGTTATTGGGTAATTTGGGAGATGCTGATCGATTCTATCTGTACCACAAAAGAAGTCCTATATCAAACTTCATTACTTCCAGAACCATTTACAGAAATTTTAGACTCACTACCTGAGTCAATATCAGAATTATTTTCAGTTATGAGCCTCTCATAATCACTCATTTTTCTTCTATTTTAAGGTCCAAACTTTAAAGAAATAGTGTTCTTAGTTTGCGGTACACCTTTCTAATAAAAAGAAAATTTCCGCCTTATCTAGTCTAAAAGAATACAATAAAACTGAACCTTGAAATCGGTTTAGACATTTATTTGTTATCCTAACTTTACTCGACTATTAGAGACATCTGTTACAAAAGCATTGCACACGAAACGATAAAAAAATACAGTCAAATCAGACGATTAGAATAGAAAAAAGTGTTGCCCGAGCGCTTCTCAGGAAAATAAGGGAAGCTGTTAATTCAAGATCCCTTCTTTTGCAAACCTTAACAATATCCCTTTACCATACTTCAAATATATTTATCTACTAATTTATTACAGTTTTTTATAAGAAAAACTTCAAGACATATATATCTTGTTTACTAATATAAAACCCTTTTAATGTCTTAACTACTGATTCACCCTTTTCCTGTTTTCTTGCATCTTAAATCTGGCGAGCAAAGGCAACAACAAAAAACAACAACACTGAACAAATGAAGCAGTAAGTAAAAGTTAGACGTTTTAAGCCGTTGCACTTGCTGTCCTGATTAAACTCTTGTTTTCCTACAAACCAGATTAACTGTGAAACCTTCCGAACATTTAATTCGAACGTCGAAGAAACGAAGCCTTGACGTATAGGCCCCCTTTTTTTCTCGTTCTCTTCCTTTCGAATGTAGTTTTTGTTGTTTATTCCTTGCTTGCTACAGCCCCTCGGGGGATATTTGGGAAGTAGTTTCCACGTTTTCTTATTTTCCCATGCCTTTTTTTCCCTTAGTCGCTACCGTTTCGGTTCACTTACCATTTTTTACTTCATTTGTCATTGATATAGTAAGACAAAAAATAAAAGGAATGTTGTAATCTGTACTGAATTCAGCCATTTCCTCTATAAAAACATGTTTTTAGGAAGGTTTTCCTTAACTATAAATAAGTAAACAGGCGAGACACAGGAAGGATTGGCTTTTTATTTATAAGTTATGATTTAGAAAGCTTTAGGCGATTTTCCCCTCATTGCTGTGAAATGATAATCAATTTCATTGCATTTATCTCAATTTACGATTTTATTTCAAACTCCCGCAAGATTATTGAAATTTAATATTTGAAATAAGGTTTCTAAAGAAGGGGAAAAATGAAATAGTTCTTCAAATTGCCGTGTAATTTATTTATTGCAAAAAAATGAATTTAATTTGAGTTTTTATTAACATCGCATTTTGAAGCTACATGTAGGCTTTTGGCGACTGATCTTGTAATTTTATATATGGACGAAGTGACTGGTTTATATACTATCTGAGTTGGAAACCCAAACTTCCACACTAAGTTACTGAGAGGATTTAGAGCCCTTTTACAGGTTTAGCGTAGATCAATCCCTCTACACGGCAGTTGTTCTTTTGAACCAGGAACAAAATCATGAGAAAAATAGACATTTAAGTGAATTAAATTACGATACTCGTCTCATTACTGATGCACACATTAGTAATGAGGTGAGGTTCTCTTTATGAATGAGATTATATTTAATTTGTTTATCTATTCTGGACACTTACGCATCTGGTGAAAGGTAGAAACACTTACTAAAAATTCCAATTAATCTAGTTCTAAATGTAACAAAATCCTCGATGGAGGGGTATTATGCTCTGTACCCTTATTGACCAAACTAGGCGTCACATGTCTCAAGGACATCAATTTTTAAATATCAGTATACAAACTTTTTTAAATAAAATTTACATAATTTATGGAAAATGTAGAGTTTATTTTGAATCAATAACTTAATGTGATCTTAAATAAAATTAAATAGGCAATTCTTGTATTAATTGAACTTAAGGGTTTCTAAAACTTATAAAGTAACTGTTGACATATGCATAGCTATTGTATTCTCCTTTCTATAAAGTTGAGAGGAGATGATGCGTATATTTACTGCATATATTGAATATGACAGGAATGAATTTGTACATAAATCTTTACAAATACTTATTGCACTTTAAACAAGATCTCAGTACTCTACGGGTCACTAGATCCTCAAATACTTCGTTTTCGCCTTCACTATTAGAAGATAGTATTAAGAAGATATTCAACAAAAATAATAAATTAGCTTCTGGTTCATTAGTCCCTTGGGACTCATTGCATTTATGTGAATTTATATATTATATGGCCCTGCATATTTTTAACAATAAAGCTTTCTAACAATTCTTGTATCATGAAAGATATTATAATTATTCTTTTTACCTCTTTATGACGTAATTCTTAATTAAAATCAGAGATGGGCAACCCGTGGCCTAGAGGCCGCTTGCGGCCCCCGTGAGTTTCTTGTGTAGCCTTCATAAAAGCCAGTATTAATTCATATTTATATAGATTATCACAATTTTCAACTCAATCTAACCCAAGCCTTGCGGTCTGGAGTTCGATGCTCTAACCACAAGGATCAGTATTATTACTTGAACTAAAATGAAAGCTAGAATAGAAGGGACCAGCACACGCACGTTCTTGATGATCACGCTCTTCACATGATAAAAAATCAAATTGAAAGGTCCGCCTTCACTAACCCTATATATTTAAGGACACCCCCCCCCCAACTATTATAAATGTAACAAAAACCAATTCACTCAACATAAACTTATCTATCTTACCTAAGACAGGGATTTGCGGTGATCTTTTTCTAACAGGTAGTTCTGCATTTGGTAAAAAATTAGCGATTTTTTTTATATTTGCCTTTGCTCTTTGCCAATTCATCAACTGATCCCCCCCCCTTTCTTGTATGCCGTGTAGTGGGCCTAATACATGCAAAATTTGTCGAAATTGTATAGTTTAGATATTAAGAGAATGGCCCATATCAGGTGTCGTCTTTTGCTCCATTGACTGCCAGGTAAATTTAGAGCGTTTTGACCTGGGTTCCAAGCTTTTATTTAAAGAAAAAAATCAAATTTTACATAATAGAATAATATTGTAATAGTATTTGCCGTTATTTTTATTAAAAAACACTACTAGGTATCTCGTTTCCTGGAATCACTGAATAAGATTCCTGTGCTGAGTGCCAATTACGAGTTATCTCATAGTGGTTTTTTTTTTCAGTAAAAATCTTCATATACAAAGATTTCCTTTTCGTTTTGTTTAATTTTACAAGCTCGTCACCTAATTTCATCTGATGACTGTCAGATGGGGGCTGTTATTACAGGTTTTCATACAGACGTGTAATGATCCTCGCTGAGAAAATCTAGGCAACGGTAAAAGTTGTAAGATAATAAAAATAAACTCTAATTAATAAGTAGTAGACCACAAGAATATCATTTTAACCTACTTCGAAATCTTCCTGAGAATGCATGCAGGTTCTATAATCAAATAAATCGAGGAAATAAAAAGATGAGGAGACGTCAATTTATGTAGGGAATCGGTTATTATAGATTTATTTGATGGTGACTGCATCAATGCAGGAGAAAGCAGCAGCTATAATAAAAATTCAACTGATTTTCGTTACTTAGAATATCTTCCTCACACAGAAAAAAGGCCTAAAAAGCCATGTCGATTGTGTACAAAGCAAAAAATAGTAAATAAAATGGAAGGAGACTAGGTAAATATTTTTGCCCAGTGTGTGTCAGCACTTTACGTTGATCCTTGCCTTGAAGCTCATCATACAAAACTACAACAATAGTTTTTCTTTTTAATTTTTGAAATGCATTTATATATGTATATCTATGTAATAATCCCAGTATATAATCCTTTTAAATATCTTTAGGTATATCTATAATCCATTCCTTCAGCACCCACGTTTTAGTAATAAGTTAACCCGCCGCCTAACGAGAGTAGTTTGTACTACATCTATCCACCCACTCAGATCATGTGATTTGAGCTGTCTATAAATACTGAGATTTCTGGAAACCGCGCCATTTCTCTTCTATTATTTGTCTGCCTTCAACATGTAGCCGGCTGCAGCTCATTGTGCATTCTGTTTCTTTGTTGTGTTTTATGTCGTGCATTTCATGCTTTATGTTTAACATGCTTATGTGTTTCAAGATGTGGAATAAGACAGATTTAAATTATCACAGGATTGCCTCGTCAATCCCATCCAAAGAAAACATCCACCATCATAAAATAATGATCTAAATAAGGAATCCTTCACATTCGCCAAATTGTGATACTCAAATATATATATATATGACAGGCCCCAGGCCTGCGGGTTAAATAAGGGGGGGGGCATCATCTCTACAAAATGCTTCTTTATTCTGCTTGAATCATCAAATATCCAATATGGCGGCACTTGGGCGCCATCAGAGTAGAACAAAAGACGGTGATCCGACCTGGAGTCCACCAACTACGTCTCTCCAGTACGCGTTTTCTTCGTCAGCGCTCGCTCCACCTTTAAATAGGCTTATTTACCCACAAATCCTTACGCGATGATAAAGAGTTCGCTCTATTTCTATTTAGTACTCCCTTAATTTTAAAGCTAATCTTTTCAAACCTGATATATATATATATATATATATATATATATATATATATATATATACACTTATAGTATATAATATAATTGTCTAAGTTATAATTTTAATAATAGACACTGATAAATAAATTTTGCACACATTATAAAATTTTCACTCATCATTTCTAACAGTTCGTAATTCAAATGGAGGTATGTAATTAATATAAAGTTTTAGCCCAAGCTACTAGATATCTCGTAGCAGGCAGTTTTAGTATACACACTTATTACGAGATATCTCGTAGCAGGCAGTTTTAGTACACACACTTATTACGAGATATCTCGTAGTTGGCAATAAATGGGTTAGTTACTGGTCGTTTTTCCCAATTCTTAGGTTTGTCACCATTAGTCATTGTGTTATTCTTAAGCACACACAAGATAAATACTTTCTTTTGAATTTAAAAAGCGTTATCTAGATTACAAATGAAATCCCTACGCTAAATTATCCGGTGTTATGCGCCCTTTCATCAAACATTGTTCTTACATCTTTAAAACCAGCCAGCTAGAGCCGATTCAAAGGTCTAATACTATCCATTAACCCCAATGTTGTTAAATTTATTTGTTCCGTTTCGTAAAAAATTTCATCATATTTACATTTTTATATTTTTCGATTATACCCTTCAATTATTAGTGACTTTTTACTGAAATTACTTTTTTTTTACTAGAGAAACAACTTACTCTCTCTAAGAACTAGTTGAAATTGTACCTTAAAAGTCCTTCAGAACAGATATCCAGGATATCATCCATATTTTAAGAACCTTCTAAATTATTTTATGTACACTTCTCCCCAAAAACGAAACACGCATATTTTACTAATGCAACAACATCCCATTTCTCGCAAGCAGTTGAGGGACTTCAACTCGATATAGCTAGCTAAAGAAAAGGTAATGTATTTAAGATGCAGTACCATTAGGTACGTCATAGCATTTTACGGATAATGTAGTCAATGTAACTGCTCGGGAAAGATCTTTCCAACTCTATGCATAATTCATTAAGATATCATCTCTAAAGTAACATTTATCATGAATGAATACATTTAAAAGCTACTTAAGTGAACAAAGTTTGAGGAATACTATTAAACGTTATATTTAAATAACAGAGACAGCTATTGGTAAATTGTATAATACATGTTAAAGAGCTTACTACTCTGCATTAGGACTTGGAATACTGAATATACTTTATCGCTATCCCTTTCTTTAAACGATTCTACGGTATTATTTGCAAGTTTGAGAAGAGTTACCAGAAATATTAAAATATCGCTCTTTTGGCGTGACTAATGATGTATTACAGAAATGAAATACTAAAAATAAAGAAATTTTTTTTCCTAAGCAATTATCCTTTTAAAATAGTATTTTTTTTCAAAAATTTTTTTTATTTAAATGCTTTTAACTCTTTATAAAGATTTTTTTATTTTTTTATTTCTACATTTATATCTGTGTATATAGCGTATTAAAATGTTCAAATACACTTTTTTTCAAACTCTAATGAGCCTTTTTAATGCATTTTTGAGTCATTTCTTCTTCTAAATATTATTTTTTGAAATACAGACAGTTACAGCAATGCAGTTAAAATCTGTTGAAAAATTATTTTATTTTAGAGTATCTTTGAATTATATGAAATAAATGTATCCAATAACATTAAAGTGAAAAATTTTAGATTGTATTTGTGCGTGAAATATATTCGAAAGCATTTGTACGCATATTAAAATGCAGGAAAACGGATTCATCGAGAAAGACAACTTTTTTCATTTCATAAAAAGTATGAAAACAAAATTAAAATATCTAATTTTCAAAGAAAAGAACTAATATTATATATTTGATAATATTTTTTAGTAGCATGTAATTTTTAAGCAAAAATATATTTCTCTTTTTATTTTCTTTAAATTAATATTATTTATACATAAAACATAAATAGAGAAAATTCCTTAGCCAACAGTGTTAAACTAACATGTTCGATGTATTTTTTCTTTGAATTTTTATTTATAAGTAAATTATATCTTTAAACTTTTGCACATTCATTACATAGAATGCATTAGCATACTGACTTTTAATATAAAATTTTGCTCCTTTTTTTGAAGGATTTGGAATGGAAATAAATTTTGAGATATCGTAAATAATTTTTTTTCGGAGGAAAATTTAAAAATATGGAATATTATGTGCTATACAGAATCTTTCATTTTTGCTTTTACTTGCGAATTTGTGTGTTGAAAAATTTAAATGTATTTATTCGCAATACTCCAATTAAAATTATTTAGTCGAACTATAATTCAAGTAATTAAATTATTTTCTCTCAAATTGTAACGTAATTTTCACAATGATCAAAACATTTTGAGTAATTCTTTCAAGTTTCATAATTACCCTTTTTTGAAAACTATTTTTATACCAGCGGAATCATTTAAAACACACACACACCACACACACACACATATATATATATATATATACGCTCAGGTCCATTAAAAGTACTAGGTGAATCTTGCATATTTTAATGTCAACTTAATTTTGAGTATTACACATATATCTATTTTTATGCATGCCATGTAAACTTTTAAAACATTACAAAATAGTTATTGATAAAATAATATTGATCTTCAGTATACTCCACTTCGTTTAAACATCTGTTTCTAATTTTATGAATCGAAGCCATAATACTGCGAGTCCCAAAACACAAGGAACAACAAAGGCAAGCAAGCAATTTTCTCTTGCAGAATTTGGAAGCCGTAACCAACCACTCCATAAAAGGCATGTGAACATTGGGTAGTAGTACATAATACTGCAAAAGTGTTTTATTTTTGTGCATGAAGCCGTCCACATCCTTGTTCTGTCGCTAACCAATAAGTTTCCGAAGCCTCACAAAACTCCCACCTTCGCCCACAAAAACCGATGTCGGTCGAAGGAAGAGGAAACAGCCCATCCCTCCTTTCCCAACCAAAGCAGCGAGGGTCTTCACTTGCCCAACACCCTCAATGGACAGCGGTAATAAAGATGCAAATAGAATCCTGTACCACAATAACTCTTTGTGAAAGTGACCGAAAAGGAGACCTGGAGAGAAGGCTGAAAGTTGCATTCCTGGGGCCAGCGGGAGGCGTCTCTTCGTAACCATAGAAACACTGCTAAAAAGAAATACAAGAACCGGAGGACAATTAGAACCATTTGGAAGCTCTGGAGCGAGGCTGCCATAGAAACCTTTTTGAGATTCACTTGCTGCCGGATTTCCTACTCGTCCTGGACAATTAGAGACTGGAATATCGATTGGAAGTACATAAATAAGTGACTAGGAGATTCTTTCTTGTTCGCCACCCTCCTACTTACAGGAATCCCCTGGTTTTTTTTCTTTTATGTGGGGGGAGAAGAGCTGTTTTTTTGCTACTGCTGTTGACCTTTGAACAAACAAATGGTTTTATATGGCTTCTTGGCACGTTCTTGCAATTAAGTAGCCAGTTACTTCTAAAACCATCTTTATCGAGGGATTGGTAGGGTTTGTTTGTTTGTGTCAAAACAGTTTTGAAAAGTGTCTCCGATTGAAGAATTTGTGGCTTCCTTATTAATATAATACAATGCGTGATCTAATGTTTCACGCGAATAATATTTGCTTTTATATTAACACGAAGATCCTTATTGTCAGACTTCCATCACGTTTAGTCTTCCAGCAAACTATCCAATCACTGTAGTTGATGAAATTACATGATTTTAAATATTTTAAGTAATTAATCTTACATATATTATATCATTCGTGACTTACAGAGAAAAAATTTAAAAAATCAATAAATCTAAAAAAACATTTTTCCTAAGAAAATTATTTTTATTTTTAATTGTTTAGGTTGAATTCGAAACAATACTTGCTTACACAAACAATGACCATGCATGTGTTGCATAAGGTAAATATTGAAAAGCGCTACATCTGTATTCTTGTGGGCTATTTTTCCTCCGGTTGTTGATTTTGATATGGAATATTTAAAGTAATCAACCAAAAAAGGGACTAAAAATGAGTAAGCATCCTTTTAAAATAATAAAATCATTTGTTTATTTTTTTTAGTATTTTAACATAAATTTTTCATTATTTGTTTTTGTTCAGTGTATATTTAACTTAACTTCAGTGGCGCAACACCCCATGAGGGTTAAGGCCTACTATACTATATCAGTATACGTACCTTGGACCCCGAGGTGAAAGAGCTGATGTTCCGGCCTGGTGGTCAGTCTGGAGCCAAGCCCCCAGTGTTTGAGTTTCCAAGCAAGCTTAGTACTCATTTATCGACCCACAAAAGGATGAAAGGTTGAGTCCATCTTGCCAACCGGGGTTTGAGCCTTGGACCTGTGGTGTGAAAGCGCGATGCAGTAACACTCAGCTACTGGGCTTTCAGTGTATATTTAAGTCCTTGAAAAATCTTAACTTCTCTCCTTCAGCTATTCGAGCGAGGTTTACTTAGTAGTTACGTTCACGAACTTGAGGCCAGAGGGTCGCAGGTTCGAGCCCTGGTGCCACTGAAGACCTGGCTGATAGGGAGGGCTGATGATATACATTAAATCTATTAAACTCAAATTCCTCTCGTTGGCGTGGTATGGTAGTTAGAAGAGAGAGCTCTGGCTCTAGTGTAGCCTCCGAAATTTGACTGAAGTTCAAATCCCGCGGTCCTTAGCGAATAGTTATTGTTTGTCGTTCCCAGTATTTCGTGTTGCTTTACAGTGTATTGTCATATAATTCGCACTCTCTCTCTCTTAAGCTAATGTTTAACCATTAACAACCCATTTATTTCAGTAAACTCTAGTGATGCCATGACATTTGTCTTTATTAATGAGAAGGGATGCATAAAAAATCCCTGATGGATGGTCGCAGAATATGAAACTTCCAATCTGATTCATCATCTCTAGCCCACTTTAGCGGACATTTAGTCTCTTATACTGTTGGCGACACCTCACGACCATCCTCTCCACGATCGAAAGAGAGCAGTGCTCAGATTGATCACCCAAAATATCGTTTGTAGCTCAGCCTCCCTCTTAAAGAAACCAGAACGTTTTGGTCAAAAGCCCTTTCCCTGCTATTAAGCTTGTTAACTGTAAAAATGATGCCTTTACGAGCAATTAGCCAGCACCTACTCTCTCCTTACACTTTCCTCCGAAAGGATCCTTTAAGGGGGTGCTAGAGAGGGGTGCAGGAAATTTATTGTGTTCCGAAGCTCCCTCTCTATATCATTTCGCTCTTCGTCAGTTTGCGATAAGTATCGTCTCTTGGCTTAACGATTGTTCGAAAGGCATAGAGGGGTGGAGAAGGAGTTGTCTGAGGGGTTGTTCGCTGTGTCGAATGACGAATAACTCTTTTGGAGAATGCCCCAAGGGAGATGGTCCCAAAGGATGTTGAGTGTGTTAAATGGGATGCTGTTGCGTATGGTTTGATTGCTGTGTGGGGATGCTTTGCTCAGGAATGACACACTTTTGGAAACTTGAGAAGTATTTATCGCTTATTAATAAACGGAAGGATGAATAATCGTTATTTTTAAATATGTTTCAGTTTTTTTTTTATATAAATTGAGTATTTTTTAATATTGCTTCATTTTAAGTGAAAAATTAGAAATTAAGTTTTTTAAAGTTTTTTTACTTGATAAATAAAAATCGGCAGATCACTGCTTCTGATCTTTGAAGAGGGTGTGTAGAGGGGGAAAGGAAACGGAAAACAAAGGGCTTTAATATTGTTAAAGGAATTTATGGAACACTCTAATTTTTCTGGATATTTTTTTAAAATTAAAATAATTTTGCTCATTATAGATTTATTTTATGTGAATCGATTTTGGAACACACACATACATATATGTTACTGTTAAAGTGTATAATTCAGTTATTTCATAGATTAAATAGGTATTTATTGAAATAACTAGATAAGTCAGTTAAAGTAAATAATAGATGGAAAATTTCATACTTTACCTAGTTAATATATGAAATAACTGGTTTGTTTTTTTATGAAACAACTATGGAGATCATTAAAGTGAAGAATAAACAATTTTAAAGATATTTTATAAATTAATCGATCATAAATAGCTAAAATCTCTAGAAAAATAGATTTTATCGCTTTTGCGGTTGAATAATTTATTAGTAATAAGGGAAAGTAAATGATTTTATTTATTTTATTGCTCATATTGTTAACATTAGTTAAACAGAAAGGGAAAAATGAAATGTTGCAACGATAGATAGTATTTAAATGTTATCAACAAAAATACATGCTGGGAAGAAAAACAGGTGCTTTCGTAAAAATATTATGTAAACTTTT